>MCJB01051264.1:152613-187184 GCA_002018475.1 Nicotiana obtusifolia | reverse complement strand
TCATTTTTAAAGAAAAAAAGCTCGGTTGGAGTCCACCGGTCCCACAAAAAGTGTAGATTCTCGGTCCCACATCGTATCTAAGACGTTATCACATAGTTGGTTGCTCGTTTCGGCTCCAAATCACCAAATCTTTAACTTTCCAAAAAATTAAAATCGAGGTACTCCGATCTATTTTTTGTTAAAACTCATGTATAAAAAATGCCTATTAGTTATTTTTTACTGTGTTCTATGTCATTTTGTGATTGTTTTGCGATTTAATTAATTTGTTATATTTTTATCTGGATTATATTATTAGTGTATTAAAAAATTAGTAAAATAGAAAAATTGCTATTAGTATTTTTATAAAAAATGTTAATTAGTTATTTTTTACTGTGGTATATGTATTTTCGTGATTGTTTTGTGATTAAATCAATTTGTTATTTTTTATCCGCATTAGATTATTTATGTGCTAAATGATTAATAAAATAGATAAATTATTATTTTAGGAATAATTAATCTTATTTAGATGTTATTATTGTACATATATTAATATGTGACTTTAATGTTGTTTAGTTTCCTGTATTGTTATGTTGTGCGTGTAATTTTAATGTAGTGCCCTTTTAGCGTAGTAAAATGTAGTGCCCTTTAGCGTAGTATCTTTGTAGTTATTGAAATTAATTATTTAATTATCTGTTAAACTCAAAATATCTGAAAAATATGATAGTTCAAACACAAACTCTCTCGAATTCTAGTCAAAACGTAAGAAAATAACATTAAAAAATAATAATATTTGTCAAACTAAGAATTGTTATATGAATATTTAATAATAAAATCATGTATAATTAATAAAATTAATTACTTAATTTTATTATAGTCAAAAATAGGTGAGTAACAAAAAAACATATAAAATAATAAACTAACATATAAAATAAGAAACAAACATATAAAATAAGAAACCAACATATTAAATAATAAACAAACATATAAAATAGTAAACTAACATTTAAAATAATAAAGTAACATATAAAATAATAAACTAACATATAAAATGATAAACCAACATATAAAATATAAAATTATAATATAGAAAATGTATCAACCTAAGTAACAATATAGTAAAAATATCGAATAAATTTAAATATTAAAGCTATTGCAAGATATTTAAAGATGGTAAGCAATTAAAAAGAAAAATACTTTAACTAATATTGTTCAATTTACAGTCATCGTCATGGAGGTTCTGCCTGTGCATCCCGGACCTACATCGCTAGAGCTATTGTTGCTACAGGCCGAGCATAGGCCTTCATACGTATGGGATGTGCAGTGTTTGTCCCAAACATTCCGCGCCAGACGTATAGATGATATGTGGGACTTCATTAGGGCCCAACCACTCCATCCCCATATAGTTAGACGCCTTCAGGATACGGCTTTCTACAGGATCATAGAGATTGGCCGGTTGTAGTTCGACTGGGAGTTGATCACGGCTATGATAGAGTGGGCGACCAGAGACGCACACATTTCATCTACCCCTCAGCGATGCTACCATCACGCTTGATGACGTGGAGGTTCTTTTTGATCTGCCAGTTGATGGACTACCTGTAGCTTACCTGCATGCTCTTAGAGAATATACGGGATTGCATTACCTGTAGATGTTGCAGCGGCTCACCGGTTTCCAGTCGACGGAGGAGACTGCATTGAGTGAGGATATTCGTTTGCAGTTGACGCCCGTTCGGCAGCATTTGGAGGCGATGGATGCAAACATTGCAGATGATTCATCGGCGGAGGTTATTGACCGGTACACGAGATTGTTGATGCTGCTGATGTTTAGTGGTGTATTGTTCCCGAACACTTTGAGAAACCTAGTCAGCATGAGATTTCTTCATCATCTTGAGCGGCTAGATGATTTACCTGGTTGCAGCTGGGTTGCAGCTGTTCTAGGTTACCTGTATAGGTAGATGTGTCGGGCGAGCATGGGCACCCAGAGAGACGTTGCCAGATTTTTACCGCTGTTGCAGGTGAAAACGTAGTCAATTCTTTTCATGATTATAACATACATAGTAAAGTAATAACTTAAATTTTACGTCTACAATGTATATTAGGTTTGGGCCTGGGAACGGTTCCTGCTGTTCTAGCCATCTCTACCACCCATCGCTCCGCATGCACCACTTTAACCGTTTCTCCCTTTAGCTAGGAGGTGGGTTGATAGGCGAGGCTACGGACGCCAGGTCGAGGCTCGACATCATCTCCCCTATTACAGGGATTTGTTGGATTTTCTTGAAGGCGTGCAGGTACATCTATGCTTAAGTTTGCCTGATTATTGCTCCCGTGCCCGAGCTATGTGGAGCTCTTCTGTCCCACTGATATGTCTCGATATTGTCGAGCATCATGCCACCGAGCGAGCCCTTCGCCAGTTTGGTCGACCGCAGATTGTACCTATCTCGCCCTCTTGGATTAGGACACATTACCAGCGGGATGATCGTTACAGGGTCGACCAGACATACGTGGAACTAGCTAGAGGCACATATTGAGGTTTGGGACCAGAGGTATGACCTGATTCCTCCATCCCCTGCACCTGAGCATACGGATGGCAAGCATGAGTATATGAGCTGGTATCGTAATGTTACCCGACTTCATGTCGGGAATCCCGTTGATCGCGCTGGTGGTCGGTACATTCCATACGCTGGGAGGCATGAGGCACTGGTATGTTATTTGTTATACTTACTTATAACGTTAAATTATTATTTCGTAATTAATATTTGACATGTTATGCAGGCTATTGGATTATATCAGTTCTACCAGCTGGGACTGCAGATGATGCAGCATTCTGGCGAGGGAGCGGCAGCTTTGCTTGAGTATGGCCATCAAGTTACAGATCTGGCTGCCCAGACATTGAGGCGTGCCCGAGATGATGAATGATTAGGATACAAGGCTTCTTATGTGGTCGCAAGGGACTACCATCGCAGGCCACCAGTGGAGCTTGAATGTGGTAAACGTGAAATGCGCGGCCAGAGAGGAATGGGTGTCCCACGAGGTCGTGGTGGCCGTCGAGGACGTGGTCCCCCGCAGGGGGGCGTTGAGGCACCCGTGGAGGATATTAGAGATGATCAGCCGGGTGACCACCCTGAGCCACACGATGCTCCTCATGATATGCCATCATTCAGTCTGCAGCTGTCGCTAGGGACTTTGTAGTTGACCCCGTCAGATCCATTGTTTATCGCGGGCGTAACCATTACGCAGCAGGAGTGGGATTAATATTTTCTTGATCGATCAGGGCCATCGACGGTTGCTGAGGATCGTCCGATACGAGAGGTGCATAGTGGGCGACGACTGAGTTAGGGCTCATCATCGAGCGCTACTGAGGAGTGTGTCGCTACTCAGGCACAGATTTGCTTGTATTAATATTATTTCTATTTGTTTTTATCTCATTAATTAGTCATCAGTATCTAAAGCATTTTTTTTAAAGACATCATCATCACCCGTCACGGAGGCCATTTTTTGCGATACTGACATGCCGGACACGGCTGATTTTATTCAGGAGCCCGTCGAGTCCATGGTATGACCATTAAAATTATTTTAGCTAACACGTATGTCATAATTTATATTTCATATACTAAAATATCTTATTATTCTGTAGGTTACTGCTGGACCGACGTCCGCTTATATCGAGTCTGCCAGCCTTACCGACGATCATGCTGCAGCGGATCCTCCGATAAATAGGTGACGTGATGAGGATGATCCAGATAGAGTAGCTGGTCGGGATGGGATGCACCTCAGGCCAATCAATGCTTTAAAGCATACAGGCTGTGAGACACATTGATATTTATTGTTATTTTTATATATGACATTAAATATATAGTAGCAACATTATTTATTTTTCACATAATTTGCGCATGTGTTTTTATTTCTCGATATATTTAGTAGTTTAACAGTACAACACAAAAAAAGAAGAAGACAGATTAACATAAAATTTAAACTCTTTACCAATTAAAGATAATACATGACACGTACAACATAAAAATAAAATACTACACTCAACGCATCAATGTGTTTGTTTAGTCATTATCGCCCATTATTCTGTTCTTCAACCACTTAAATTTCTCCTCCAACCTATTTTTTTCTTCTTCTGCCTCTTTTAGTTTCTCCTGCAATGCCGCAAGTTGTTCTTGTAGCTTCACGATCTAGAGTTCGTATTCACCAGTCAGATTCCAAATGTTTAGCAAACATGATTTGTAGTATTCCTGATTAATGGGTTCATCATATTATTCGTCAAAATCACATTTCTTTTCGTCCTACCAATGAGAGAATAATACAAGACTATTAATTAACATGTTATATAAAAAGTATTAACAAATATTTCTTCCAAGAATAATAACTTACAACTTGTTTACACATCCAACATTTGTGCCCTAGATTGCAATTTAACCAACATGGCTTCAAAATCCCACGTTTACCACAGTAACACCTTGGTACATAATTGCGTCCAAACTTGTCGTACTGCTCGAAAATGGAAAATTATTGGAAAGTTTTTGTATTCGTTTCGTTACAACGCAAATAATAACTAAAATGCATGAGGTTTTTATAGGCAACTAAGAGTGATTTTAGGTTATGTAACGCATATTGGTGCGACGCTATGTTTCACGTGATAAGGATTCTTTCGGGTACAAGTGGGTCCAGCTTTATCAGTACGACAGCTTTTTCAGGTCAGCAGATTTTTCAGGCCGACAGCTTTTTCAGGTCGACATGACAAAACACATAGCGCATATTGGTGCGACACTATGTTTTGCGTGATAATGATTTTTTCGAGTACAAGTTGGTCCAGCTTTTTCAGTACGACAGCTTTTCAGGTCAATAGCTTTTTTAGGCCGATAGCTTTTTCAGGTCGACATGAAAAAACACATAGCGCATACTGGTGAGGGGCTATGTTTCGCATGATAATGATTCTTTCGGGTACAAGATAGATTTTCCAGAACGACAGCTTTTTCAGCTCGACAAAACAATACACATAGCGCATATTGGTGGCGTTCTATGTTGCGCGTGATAATGATTCTTTAGGGTACAAGACAGATTTTTTCAGAATGGCAGCTTTTTCAGGTCGACAAGACAATACACATAAAGCATATTGGTGGTACGCTATGTTGCGCGTGATAATGATTCTTTAGGGTATAAGACAGCTTCTTAAACTGAACTAAAAGTTCTGTATTCAAAGATCATTTGAAGAAACATTATAACATCCATTACAAAAATGACAATAACATTTAATAAGTGGTTCAAGAAGAGGCAAAATGGTGAAGGTTGTTCAACAGATCCCCATGGAACACGTCTTAACACTATCGATCCCTACCTTGAAAAAAATATGCTAGGTTGCTTTACTGATTTGGTTGATGACAAGTGCTATGGTGCCCTTTGTCTCTTGGAAAATAAACCTATCAATATACACACTGATCTCAAAGTTGCAGTGCACATTATTGAGGGCAAAGCGCATTCTACAAAGCCTGAAGGTATGTGAATTTGGGGTAAATGGGTTCCCTTTTACTCAAAACGATGTGATTATGAAGTACTATGTTGCTGTCATGGGCTTGTTGTGCCACAAGAACTGTCTGCAACCTTCCAAAGAAACACACACAAAGATGAACCAGAAGTGATTCGGCATTTGATGAAGGAGATTCTAGAGATGGAAAAGGCACTAGCTGTTCAACATGCAATGGATGATCTTAACTATCTGGAAGGAACGGAGGATCAGTACTGGATTTATTAGAAAATAAAAAATTGCATAGAGACAGTGATTATCCTATTTTCCCAAGAGTTGTCGAGTGGGAGGAACTACCTAAGTTTCTACCACAGACGTTGGACGCAAGAGTCCGATATTGTTGTAGAAATCAAGCAAGTGGTCTTGTTGATGATAGCGATGAAATGCGAGAAATGTATGTCAATTGGAGCCTAGATTACGATGCCCTCAGTCCCGAAGGGTGCATACACGATGTTGACGAAGAAGATTTAGACAGTGACAATGAAATAGTGCCAGACAGCAACGATAATAGCAAATGCCAGTATTTTTTCTTGGGGTGTATGTTAAATTATTGTACTGAAGTATTAATGCTAAACTTCAATTAGATTTAACCCCAATGGAAATATAATTTTATTTCATACATTTTGCAAGCTGAACAAATTACATACATTTATAACAACAAATTACTACAACAAAACAATACGTGTATCCTTGATAATTGGGCACATTGGATGAACTTCCACCGGGAGCTGAATTTCCACCGCTACCCAAACCAGCTGAAGGACATTTACGACGTTCATGTCCTGTTTGGGAACATATGCCACATTTTCGCGCATAAACGGTATCACCAACATCTATTTGGTTCCGTATACGCGTTCTTTTTTGCATTTGCCGTTGACGCACATAATCCTTGTTACACACCATTTTAAATGGTTCCGGAGGCCAATAATGCTCAGTACCCACTGGCTGCAACTGTCCACTATAGGTGGTTAAGTAAGCAGCAACACTATATTCTTTATCAACGTACCTCGTTGCTGCAAAACCTGTATGTTGAAAGCACTTCATGGCATGTGAGCACAGCATGTGATAGATGGACCATTTCCTAAAGGAGCATAACCTTCTGGTTTCATAGACGGTGTGTGTATTATTCCCCCGGTTGTGATGAATAGCAGTGCGAATATTCAAAAATATTTCGCTCGTCGCAATACTGCAAAATGAATGCCACTGTGCTTGCTTTCTGTATTTCTCAAATCTTTTCATTGGTATTGGCATTAATTCAACACCTCTTTTCCATCAATGGCGATGCACCTCTAGATCTTTCAACAAACCTCTCCGCCATCTACTTGAATGACATCCGCACCATGGCAGTAACATGCGATCCACGTGCAGACTTCAATAACCCGTTGAAAGACTGACACATCTGTAGTGAGAATTCCCCATCTTCTGCCACCATCAGCATGCAAAGTCCATTTGTCAAGCTCATGTCACATCAACCTACTATAGGCTCCTTGGTCTTCCTACCTGATTAATTCCATTCGCCTCTTGAATTTACACTCTTGGTGATCTGTTACAACCATCCACATTAAATCATGCAAGTCCTTGTTCGGATTAGCCCTCTGGAAGTTGGCCTTCAGGTGCCTCACATAGTAACGGTGGTAGGAATACGCTTCCTGCCATGCACGCAAATTTCGTACAGAACTTAAAGTACCGCCATGTCGATCAGATATTAGAAAAATAACTGAACGTTGTCTGACAACGTGTTCCTTCAAGTGGTTCAAAAATAATGTCCACGTCTCTTGGCTTTCATTGGCACAAATAGCAAATGCTAGGGGAAACCATTAGCATCTACTGCAGCGGCGATCAACAACTTAATATCATACTTTCCATAGACATGAGTGCCGTCTATGAATATTATCGGCCGACAATGCACAAAACCATCAATGGCTGGTTTAAATGCTACACATATCTGATTCCGCTCAAGCTTCCATTCAACAACAGTCCTGGGGTTAAAGTATTGCATTGCGGCCATGTACCTGGGTAGAGAGGCAAAGGACTTTTTCCAGTTACCATAAACAATCTCAAATGCACGTTTGCGCCCGAGAAATGCCTTTCTTTTGGTAATGGTACATCTATATACCTGGTGGAAAGATGTTATACACTTTTTGATCTTGTACCTTATGGACATCTCAATGTGTCGAATCAATACAAGAGAAATCAGGTCAACATTCAAGTTAAAATGATTCCCTTTGAATGTGTCCATTTCGCAATTGTGGTTGCTAATGTATTTACCCACAACCCACATATTTGTTTTTAGCTTTCTCGCACGCAGCATCCAATTGCAACCTTGAAACCATATACGACAAATAACCTTGTATACTTCCTAAGATGACTCATGAACCACGATCTCACGACACTCTTTTATGCTGTACATTTGCACCACCTTGCTTAGGCGCGCTTTATCAGCAAAAAGCATGCCCTTTGACAGCACCGTTGCTCTAGATTTATCCCACTTTGCTGTCTGAATTTTGTCAAGATCCCTTGTGAGGGCATCCACATCCGGCATACTTGGCAAATGATCAAGGTCGGGAATCTCCCTTGAATGAAACGGCATACGAGACTCATACACTCTTGGTCTAACGGGAGGTGGAGCATGCTCCCTCGACAAATTAGGTTCAACATTCTCGTCCTCATCATTATCACCCTCATCAAGGAAGGATGTGTCATTTCCAAACTCATCAGCATTGTTCTCATAATCACTATTCTCTTCCTCACTTTGCGCATCTGCCAGATCCCGATTAAATATGTTGTCTTCGGGCAACTGAGTAATGACAGGACCTTCAAAGTGCTTGTTTTCACTGCACAACCAATAAAATAATGAGTTTCTCAAATTCATACAAACTTTACATATACACTTTATCACTTCACTTACAAATCATAATGTGTTGATATCCCATGATGCACATTATCCTGTTGGTGATGACTCCCGTATGGACCACCATGATCCAACACACCAAAACTAGACATATTTCAACTGTCCGTTGGTTCATAACTTGTAAAATTCATATCTAGCCGGTACTCCCTATGGAATATATGAGTGTTTATACGAATTCAATACATAAAAATAAATATCGTAACACAAGAAAAAATTGAAGTTTACCACTCGGCTTGTGGATTATGTAAATTTGTGGAGAAATTATGTCCTCGGTCCTCATTCGCCTGTGGAGATAAATAAGTTTAGATCAGGCCAAACTCTTTCACCCGGAACTTGTTCGGCTAAAACTACTCCAAAATAACCACCCGATGGTTGAGGGATATCCATACTTTGCGAAACCTAATTATTACGAACGTCTTCAGCCTTGACGTATATTTCTAACATTTTTATCACAAGAAGTTTTCGGTGTTCATTTGGATTCGTCAAAAAATTTGGCGGAGTCTCATCGTCTTCGATGTTAAACTCAGCATAACAAGCAACCCCTTGCGGAGTAACAGAATACGGATATCTTCCGGTTACTTTAATATTTACCGAACATTTGCGCACACTCATTTTTTTACATAACAACGATACCAATCTATCGTACTCCATTGTAAGTAGCAACTTAACATGGCACTGTGGAGAACAACTATAGCGTTCAAAACCTCAACCCCCCAATATAATGAAATCCTAATTTTTCGCTCTTCGGACATTATGACAAAATGCAAAATAACTTAACGAACAAATATTTAATGAACAAATATTTTGAAAAACTTGAAGTATACTGAATGGATTTTTACAAAATCCTGAAACTCCTTAAATAAGGAAAAAACCAGCCCGGGGGTACAATTATTTGATGTATAGCGCCTTAAATATGCGCGCTATACCCCTATGAATTATTGGTGTGTTAGTTAAGTGCAGAAAAATTATTGGTGGGCCCAACATTTATGTATAGCGCGGTATATATACGCGCTATATATATAGCACGATTATTCACCGCGCTATATTTGAACAGACAAACGTGCCGTTAAGATATAGCGCGGTAAATAACCGTGCTACACATATTATGGTGCCCGATTTTTTCCCCACCTATTTTGGTCATTTGAGTCCAAAAATACTACACTTAGAGGTCGTTTGATACGAACACAAGTAATGCAGGGATTAGTAATGCAGGGATTGTAGTGCTGGGATTATTTTTTATCAAGTATTTGGTTCATTGTATTAAAAATTAGCTATGCAATGTATAATCTAAGCTTGTGTTTGGTTTAAAACTGTACAAAATCTTCTGTACAATTATACCCTTGAATATTCTTCTTTCTGTATATAAAGAAATTTCGGAAAAGGGTTTGAGGGGCGGTTTAGTAATTTTAGGGTCTTATCCAGGTATAGTTAATGCAGGGATTAATAATCCCTTGGTTTCCTTGGTATTAGCTAAGCCCTTCTATGAGGTATAAGTAATCAATGTATTAGATATGTTTAAATTTAATTTAGCAATCAAACATTATATTGAACGAATTAAATTTTTATACAAAGATTATTTTACTTAGTACAGTATACCAAACGACCCTTATATTCCGGACTCTATACACCCACACATTCCCGTGCAGACTTGTAAATCATTTAAACAATTTCTTTATCTCTTTCTCTTTCACACACAAACACTAAGACATGTACTGAAGCAACACCCCACCCCTGCGCCCCCACTTCCGAGGCCCACACAGTCTTTCCTTAGTTTAGTCCTTCTCTACATTTATATATATTTGAGTTTTGAGAGAGAGAGGCACTCACAACACAAGTTGTTCTCTTGGCTTTTGCATCATTTTCTCTCCTTTCCTTTGCAATTCAAATTTGTCTTCTGCTTCTATTCAACAGCTTCTTAGTTTACTCCTGTCTTTTGTCTTACTGAAGCACCCAAAAATTAAACCAGTTTGGAGGATTGACCAGTTTCAAGCTCTAAAATTTGTATTAAGCTGTTTAGAGAGAAATAATTGTGTATTTGATGGATCCCTCTAATGGACAACATCATCACCAGGTAAAAATTAGGGAAGTAGCTGCAAATAAAGAGAGCATTTGTAGTAGTAATGATGGTTTCTTTCTTTTCTTTATTATCTTTTGTTCTACTTTTCTTTGTTGTGTCACTTGGCTTTGATCTTCTATTCTTTTCTTTTTCTGTGTGCGCGTGTTTGTTGTTTTCCCCTTTGTTTTTCATTTTCTGTTTCCTCTCTCTCTGAGGTGATTTTGAAATTGTTTTTGTTCTTGTAAAGCTATAACCACTTCTACTAATCTACATCTGAAAAGAAAACTGCCGTTTTTCTTCACTTGTTGAGTCTTGTTAAGTGTTTTTGGTTCACATTAGGAGTAGTTGTCATTCTCCTAGTTCTCTCGGTTTGGAGGGTGATGGCTTTTAATTTCTTTGGAAACCATCTTAATTGAGAAGAAGTAGTTTTTGAAATACAAATTTTGCGCACAATCCATTTGAAGTTTTGAAGGGAGAAAGTAAAAGAAGAAACAATTAAAGATCATCATACTTGAATATATAGACATGTTTTATTTACCCAACAAAGTAGCTCTGCAGAAAAACCCCCAAATAAATGAACTACTCATAATTTGTGCCAAAGTCCTAATTTTGCTGTACTTCAGCTGGAAGGAGATATACTGTACAAGCTTATACTTTTGCTAATTTTTTGTAAATTTCTTTTATTTCAAGATTGTAGCCATAAGAACAAAGATATGCTAGCTGACACTTTATAATTTAAAGTCAGTCTGTTTAAGAAAACTATGTTGCTTTTCAAGTTAAAGATTATATTTTTGAATGTAAAGTTAAGGCATCCATATATATATATATATATATATACACACACACACACTACTAGTTCTTTACAATTTAGTTGCAATTTTGTTTCCAGTGGTACTGGTATCAAGTTCTGATCTCTATAGTTAATGTGTATTTTTTTCAGGAACTGTCTTCCCAAACCCTAGAAAGCATGTTAGTGAGCACAAAGCTACAGCAAGACAAGAAGCCAAAGCCACCTGAGCAAGCACAGAAATGTCCAAGATGTGATTCCAGCAACACCAAATTCTGCTACTACAACAACTACAGTCTCTCTCAACCTAGATACTTTTGCAAATCATGCAGAAGATATTGGACCAAAGGAGGGACATTAAGAAATGTTCCAGTAGGAGGAGGCTGTAGGAAGAACAAAAGGTCCTCATCAAGAAGTACTAGCCAAGATCAATCCATCAACACTAGCCCTAATAATCCACTTTCTTCTCTCAGTACACCAATGTCCTATGATTCTACTGATCTAAGCCTAGCATTTGCTAGACTTCAAAAACAAGGAAATGGGCACTTGGGAATTGAAAACCATAATATTTCATTGATGTGTAATGGGTCTAATGTTGCCCCTTCTGAAAATCAATGTGGATATTTTGATGCACTTAGGGGTGGATTTCACCAAAATTTGTACTATGGAGTTGGGAATATTGGGGACATGGGACATCATGTGGAAAATGGTGGAATGGGGATGAATAATGTAAGTGATCAAGAAATGGGAAGTATGCATTATGATCAAGAAATAAGTAGTGGTGTAACAACAACAACAGCTACTGCAGTGACAACTGTAAAACAAGAGATGTGCAGCATGTCTAGAGATCAAGGTGACAGCAGAGTCTTGTGGGGATTTCCATGGCTGATAAATAATGGAGATGGAAATATGGGTACTGATTTTGATTCAAGCAGGAGAATATGGAATGGAGTTGGTGGTAACTCTTGGCATGGACTTCTCAATAGCCCTCTCGTCTAGATGTTAGAGTTACTTTTTTAGCTCACTGGCTGATTAATCTGATTCATTACCAAAGAGAAGGGTTACTTTTTTAGCTCACTGGCTGATTTTCCACCAAAGAGAAGGGTTCATTACCAAGAGTTTTTATTTTTATTTTTTATCTATTTCGCTCAGTCTTTGCTAGGTTAAAAAAAATGAAAGAATTTTGTTCTTAGATCAGAGTTGAAGCTTAACTTAATGATCTCGAGTTGCGTAAAGAGATTTGATTCACTTGAATCATCTCTCTAATTTGGTTGGGATGTCTCTTTTAGGTCTCTTCCTTATGGATTGACAAACTAATGATTTTTCTTTAATGTAGCTCTACTGGCAGACATGCTGTGGTGTGTGAAATTTTGTTGGTTTGGCTTAGGAAAGTGACTGTCATTGATAGAATCAGACATTGACGTTTCATAGTTGATTAATGCATTAGTCTGAACTCTCTGAATTCTTTCATTCGCTAAGAAGGTGGCGGGGTACTATATACTATTTTGTCTGCACATGATGTTAGATTATTAAATTGTATGTGTAGCTTGTTTTCAAGATATGCTATCATGATTGTTACTTATTTTTAGGTAGATCTTAGAACGAATATTATGATGGAATAATTAAGCATGAGCACCAATCTCGGGATAGATTTTCGACCAAATCCAACTTGAGATTTCAGCGTGACAGTATTTACAATATTTTACTATGTCACGTGTATATATGGAGTATAATTTCTTCCACAATTTCTGAGAATTGCCAATTGGCAGTTTTTTTCTTGAGGACAAACTTGACAATATTCTATATATGTGCCAAACCCATTCCAATTTATCGATTTTCAAATTTAACATTCTAATGTCGTTGCTGTTAAATATTAAATGAGCCCATCTTTTTTCTGGTTCTTGGGTTTCATTATTTGACTATGCTGCACCAAATTGAATCCATCAATCTCTACTTTTTGGGGCAGTCAATTCAGCAAATGATTTTCATGGTTTCATTAAAAAAATAGTTAAAATATATTTGCGTTTTTATATCCATGTTAATTGTCAACGTCCACCTTAATAGAAAACTTCATGTCTCTTCCATTTAATTTTTCTTTCTATAGTTTTTCAACTTTCACAGCATTCATCAACATAAGATCTTCACACATGTCACTTGACTGTATGAATTGTGTGCTGTCACCTCATTTTCTCAATAAAATGACTGAAAGCTTATAGACGCCCAATTCATTGTTTCTGCTACTCCATTTGTTTTGGGACATAAACCAACCAACTACTTATTTCATCTGATGTGATAGAATTTCCAGCAACCCACTGCCCAGTTGAAAAACCGATACAATGTTTTGTAATCTTGAACAGTAATAAATCGGTGACAAAGGTGATGACTTTCAAATCAGCTGAATGTGTAATTTAGTAGACTCATACTACATATTGCATCATAGAACCGGATGTGAAAGAATTTTTCCAATCGTATATTCAATGATGTGTTAATATTAATAAACTAAATTTAATTTAATGAAAATAGATTAAAATATTTGGAATAAATAGATATAGAACGGGTAGTGAGAATCGAACCCGCATCATTTGGAAAGTTAGGGGTTATAATCGACGTCAATTCATTATTTTTAACGTCTTTAATTCAAAATCGAACATAAAACTCTGGTTTCATTCGGCTCCTTTATAAAGATGAGTTAATTTATCGATCTAAAATATGAATAAAATTTCGAAGGTGCAGATACTAGTAAATATTTGGAGTATTATTATTTTTAGCCCGCGCCAGAAACTATTTATATATGGTAGCCAAAAAAGTATATAAAATTTGTATAATTTTTGTATATAACATACATTATATATATATATATATATATATAATATAAATTTTATATATTTTTTTGACTATTATTTTTACAACGGCTATACCGTGTCATTTTTCTTATAAATTTCGTTATAATAGTCTTGATGCACTTTACCCAATGGTGCAAAAATTAAGAGTGCCTAACAAAATATCACAAACAGACCTATTTGATTTATTCAGAGTGCATTTGATTTCTGAAAATTTAGTGTTCCTTACTGTATCTCATTCAACATCACATGGCATTTTACATTATAATTTTTAAGTTTAGGAAGTTTAGAGTAAATTGAGTAGTTTTATCCGATAATAGATTTTTTGAGGAACTGCGGAATTCATGAGAATGTTTCATTATCTCCACTGATCTGAAAGTCCAAAGGGGATCAATGAGGAGCTCAGAACAGTTAAGAAAACGTTCGATTTAAGTTAATTTGCACTCATGTATGGGGTCGAACCCGATCGCTTACATAGAAAATATTGGTTTTGGATTTTGACGACCAACTTCGATGGAAGCTACCAATCGAGAGGTCGAGACCGAAATATCGAACATAAGACGCCCGAGACCGGATGTCGTCTGAACGAAGCTCGAAGCCAAAGCGCTCAAAGTGAAATCGTCGAGGCCGATCAGGGTAAAACATCCTATGTTAAAGTTATCTGATTTGCGTAACTGAAGGACCGGAAATCTCGTGATACACAAACATCTCAGCGGGAATCGCAGCTCAGATCAATATAGACGTTGAATCCATTAATTCTAGGGATATCTTACCTTGTAAATGAGATTTTTACCTTGTATAGAGTTCTTCACCTTTCCTATATAAGCAAACAGCCCCATTTGTAAAGGGGACACGAGATACAATCAATATAAAGAAAAGCTATAGTCTACTTTTGCTCATCTGTCTACTTCATATTTTATTTCAAAGAGCCTTTAGCACGGAAAGATCACTCAATCTTGGCGGTTTGCTTTTTTCTTGTTTACTAATTTAATCTCTATTTCTGTTTATTCATTAACTGTACTAAATCAGGTCACGTATCATTAGAACCACATATAAATTTAATTGTTACTCGTAATTTAGGGTAAACAGTTTGGGGCCCACCGTGGGGCTAAGGATAATAGTGATTGTTTAATACAGCTTTCTGTTACGCAGACTACTTTACACTTGTTCTTTGCAGAACACCTTTTTCTTTCAGGTTACAGTACAATCATGTCACATTCTCAATCTGTGCCTCAATTCATCGAAAGCGAATTCAACCATCAGGGTGAAAATGACAACTTGGCACCCGGAAATGAAGTCCCAATCGAGGCTAACTCCCAAATAGCGGTCGATGTGGATCGGACCCCTGGTCCATCGAATAGTATCCGAAGAGAATACCGCTCGGCAAAACAGAACGACGAGGAGGACGGGATTAGCCTCAGGATGATATTCAAACATGTTTCAAGCCCAGCAAGCGGCCATTGCTCAGCTGCAAAATCGGAGCCAAGTTCCGAACGGGATAGGGACCGGCCCTCCTCGGGAAATTATCCCCGAAAATGAACCTATCACAGTGGAACCAAGCGAAGGCGGATCAGGGGAAAACGCCGGGATCATGAAAATGCTCGAAGAGTTGACCAGACGGGTCGAGGCAGGCGAGAAGAAGATCGAGGCCAATGATAAAAAGGTAGAAACATATAATTCAAGGGTGGACCAAATACCATGAGCACCTCCGGTTTTAAAAGGTTTGGACTCAAAGAAATTCGTACAGAAACCCTTTCCATTTAGCGCCGCCCCAAAACCCATACCGAAGAAGTTTCGCATGCCGGAGATTCTGAAATACAATGGGACATCTGACCCAAATGAGCATGTAACGGCATACACATGCGCCATAAAGGGAAATGATCTCGAAGACGATGAGATTGAGTCTGTCCTCTTAAAGAAATTCGGATAGACCTTATCAAAGGGGGCAATGACTTGGTACCACAACTTGCCCCCAAATTCCATCGATTCTTTTTCCATTCTTGCGGACACGTTCGTAAAAGCTCATGCGGGTGCCATCAAAGTCGAGACACGGAAATCAGACTTATTTAAAGTTAGGCAAAGAGACAACGAGATGCTGAGGGAATTTGTATCTCGCTTTCAGATGGAACGAATAGACCTACCACCGATCACTGATGATTGGGCCGTATAGCCCTTCACCCAAGGGCTCAACGCTCGAAGTTCAATGGCTTCACAACAGCTAAAGCAAAGCTTGATTGAATATTTGGCTGCTACTTGGGCAGATATACACAACCGATACCAATCGAAGATTAGGGTCGAGGACGAGCAACTTGGGGCCCCCTCGGGATCCACTTACCCCATCAGAACTCATGATAGGGCTCAAAGAGATATTTATCAAGAGCCAAGATCGAATAGAGACTGGCATCGACCATATCCTAGAGACCGAAAGGCCATTCCAGTAAAGCAGGGTTCCCCGAGACAGGAAAGGAGGAATGATCTTAATCGGAGGAACCGAGGACCATTGGCAAGAAACAACTTCGAGAGAGTGGCTGGCAATCGAGAAGTACCACGACTGTCCGAATATAACTTTAACGTCGACTCGGCGACTCTCGTATCGGCCATCGATCGCATTAAGGATACCAAGTGGCCTCGACCGCCGCAATCGGATCCAGCTAAGAGAGACCCCAGCTTGATATGTAAGTACCATGGCACACATGGGCATAAGACAGAAGACTGTCGACAACTGAGGGAAGAGGTGGCACGATTGCTCGAAAATGGGCACCTTCGAGAGTTTTTGAGCGACCGAGCCAAAAACCATTACGGGAATAGGAATAGACCAGTAAACCAGGAAGAGCCTCAGCACATGATCAATATGATAATCGGTGGGGTAGATACACCCCAAGGATCGCTATTGAAACGCACAAAAATATCTATCAGCTGAGAAAAGCGCACTCGGGATTACGCGATGGAGGAAGCTTTGCACTTCAGCGAGGAGGATGCGGAAGGAATCATACAACCCCATAACGACGCCTTAGTAATATCGGTGATTATACAAAGAACCAAGGTGAAGCGTGTGTTGGTCGATCCCGGTAGTTCAGCCAATATAATTCGGTCATGGGTTATCGAACAGCTGGGGTTGACTGATCGAATTATCCCTGAAGTTCAGGTCCTCAATGGTTTCAACATGGCTTGCGAGACAACCAAAGGAGAAATAATTTTACCAGTAAACACTGCCGGTACCGTTCGAGAAACGAGATTCTGCGTTATCGAAGGGGATATGAGATACAATGCCTTGCTCGATAGACTATGGATTCATGATATCAGAGCGGTACCCTCGACACTGCACCAAATGTTGAAATTCCCATCGGCTGATGGGATCATGACTGTTTATGGAGAACAACATGCAGCGAAAGAAATGTTCACCGTAGAAGAAGCACGACTGGAAACGATAGCCCCTCCTCAAAGAACCAAATAGCAATCACAGGTATCGCCTTCAAAAAACGAAGGTGAATAGGAACTCATTGAAGACGATGAATACGGGATTCCCCGATCATTCGTCGGCCCCGTCGAATCCAATGCAACTAAGTCGACGGTCGAGGAACTCGAGCAAATTTCACTCCGAGAGGATGCACCGGATCGGAAGGTATACCTGGGCTCGGGCTTAAGTTCTGAGCTCAGGACTAAACTTAGTCATTTTCTTTTAGCTAATGAAGATTCTTTCGCTTGGTCCCATCTTGACATAACAGGGATACCTCCAGAGATCACGACTCACAAACTGAGCATCGATCCTAAATTTCGGCCTATCAAGCAAAAGAGAAGGCCTCAATCCGAAGTCAAGCAAATATTCATCAAAGATGAGGTAACCAAGCTTTTAAATATAGGATCCAGTTGGGAAGTTAAATACCCGGAATGGTTAGCAAATGTAGTCGTAGTTCCTAAAAAGGGAAATAAGTTAAGAATGTGCATAGATTACAAAGATTTAAACAAGGCATGTCCTAAAGATTCTTTTCCCTTACCAAACATCGATCGCATGATCGACGCCACCGTTGGCCACGAGACCCTTAGCTTTCTCGACGCCTACTCCGGCTATAACCAGATACGAATGGACAAGGATGATCAAGAAAAGACATCCTTCATCACTAAGTATGGTATATACTGCTATAACGTGATGCCATTCGGGTTAAAGAATGCGGGGGCAACTTATCAACGCCTAGTAAACAAAATGTTCGAAAAATAATTAGGAAAAATAATGGAAGTTTACATTGATGATATGTTAGTTAAGTCCCTGCGAGCAGAGGACCATTTGAGCCATTTGCAGGGAACGTTCGATATACTGAAACAGTACAACATGAAGTTGAACCCGGAGAAGTGCGCATTAGGAGTGGGCTCGGGAAAATTCCTCGGTTTCATGGTTTCGAATCGGGGAATAGAAATTAACCCCGAGAAGATCAAAGCTATCGAAGATATTACAATCGTAGACAGTGTAAAGGCTATACAAAAGCTGACAGGTCAGATAGCTGCTTTAGGCCGTCTCATTTCAAGGTCTTCCAATAGAAGTCACCGATTTTTCCACTTGCTGAAAAAGAAGAACGATTTCTCGTGGATCCCGGAATGCTAGCGCGCATTAGAAGAACTCAAGAGGTACCTTTCTAGCCCACCTTTGCTGCATACGCCAAAAACGGGTGAATAATTATACCTCTACCTTGCCGTTTTGGAAGTAGCGGTGAGTGGGGTCCTGGTCCGAGAAGAGCAAGGTACGGAATTTCCTATTTATTACGTCAGTAGAACCTTAGGAGAAGCCGAAACTAGATACCCGCATCTAGAAAATTTAGCACTCGCTTTATTGAGTGCCTCTAGGAAGCTAAAACCCTACTTCCAGTGCCATCCTATATGTGTAGTAACAACTTACCCCCTAAGAAATATAATGCATAAGCCCGAGCTATCCGGCCAATTGGCCAAGTGGGCCATCGAAATAAGTGGGTACGATATCGAATATCGGCCCCGAACCTCGATCAAATCTCAAGTATTGGAAGATTTCGTCGCCGATTTTGCGCCGTCACTAATTCCCGAGGTCGAAAGGGAATTAATGACCAAATTGGGTACTCCTTCGGGAGTGTGGACCCTGTTCAGAGACGATGCCTCGAATTCGAGAGGATCGGGGCTTGGTATCATATTAAAACCTCCAACCAAAAACACTATTCGGCAGTCTATCAAGACTGTAAAATTGACTAACAACTAAGTGGAGTATGAAGCTATGATTACAGGTTTAGAACTGGCCAAAAGTCTGGGAGCGGAGATAATCGAAGCCAAATGCGATTCCCTCCTCGTGGTCAACCAAGTAAACAGGGCTTTCGAAGTCAGAGAAGGGCGAATGCAGAGGTATTTGGAGAAGCTTCAAGTCACGTTGCACAGATTCAAAGAATGGACTTTGCAGCACATACCTCGGGAACAAAACAGTGAGGATGACGCCCTCGCCAACCTAGGATCGTTGGTCGAAGACGAGGAAATTGAGTCCGAAAAAGTTGTACAACTCTTAAGGTCGGTGGTGGAGGAAGGCCATGCCGAAATCAATTCGACAAGCTTGACCTGGGATTGGAGGAACAAGTATATAAAATATCTCAGCTCAGGAAAACTCTCTTCGGACCCCAAAGAATCGAGAGCATTACGCACAAAAGCAGCCCGGTTCTGTTTATCCGATGATGGGACCCTATTCAGAAGGACGTTCGGAGGCCCCCTCACAATATGCCTTGGACTAGGAGACACTGAGTATATTTTAAGAGAAATACACGAAGTCTCATGTGGGAATCACTCCGGTTTCGAATCCTTGGTTCGAAAAATAATTCGAGCCGGCTATTATTGGATCGATATGGAGAAAGATGCGAAAGAATTCGTTCGCAAGTGCAACGAGTGCCAAAGGCATGCACCGATGATCCACCAACCCGGAGAGACACTGCATTCGGTTTTGTCGCCATGGTCATTCATATAATAGGGAATGGATATCGTTGGCCCTCTCCCTTATTCGCGAGGTAAAGCTCAATTTATTCTTTTTATGACTGACTACTTTTCCAAATGGGTTGAAGCGCAGGCTTACGAAAAAGTTAGAGAAAAGGAGGTGATCGACTTTATCTGGGACCATATCATATGCCGATTTGGGATGCCATCAGAAATCATGTGCGATAAGGCAAGCAGTTCATCGACAGTAAAGTGACAAAGTTCTTCGAAGACAACAGGATCAAGAGGATCTTATCGACGCCCTATCACCCCAGCGGCAACGGACAAGCTGAGTCAACCAACAAAACCATAATACGAAACTTGAAGAAAAGGTTGACCGACGCAAAGGGAAAATGGAAAGAAATACTGCTCGAGGTTCTATGGGCTTATCGCACGACCAAGAAAACCAGCACCGGGGCCACTCCTTTCTCTCTAGTATACGGAGCTGAGGCTTTAATACCAGTCGAGGTAGGCGAACCGAGTGTCAGGTTCCGATGCGCAACCGAAGAATCAAATAGAGAAGCTATGAACATCAATCTGGAATTATTGGACGAAATAAGGGAAGCAGCCCTTGTTCAAATGGCGGCCCAAAAACAAAAGATCGAAAGGTATTATAATCGGAGAGCCCATCTTCGACACTTTAACATCGGAGACCTGGTGCTCAGAAGAGTCACACTCAACACTCGAAATCCGAATGACGGAAAGTTAAGACCAAACTGGGAAGGGCCCTATACCATCTTGAAGGTCACCGAAAATGGATCTTATAAGCTCGGAACCATGGAGGGAAAACAGCTGCCAAACAATTGGAATATAAGTCACCTAAAGTGATACTATTGTTAAAAAGGTATGAAATTTGCATTTTTTCGTTTGTTTGTTTTGCTAACATCTGCAGGTATTGAACGAGGCAGTCTCGAACCAAGAAGAGCATGACATTAGGACTGAAAGCACGCGTTGCACTCTTTTTCCCTTTGACCAGTTTTGTCCCAAATTGGATTTTACGGCAAGGTTTTTAATGAGGCAACCAGTAATCGTGCTAACCTAGATCGGTCTCTCATCGAAGATAATAATATTTGGTGCACAACTTCGATCGACCATGATTATCAGAAGATCGCTTATCTATTTCGATTCATTGTTTGGTCATTTCAATTCGGGGGAACTTCCCGTAGATCGTTAGGAATCAAGGTAAGGGTCAAACGGTCGAAAGTACCGTGCCCGAATAGACTGATCTACCCCCTAAGCAAATTGTACAAGCACCTAAATGCTAATGAAAGCTTTTTAGCACCAATATCCTATCTCCGAGCCCAAGGGCCCCTTCAAGTTTTATCACATGATCAGAAATTAGCATTGTTCAGAACTTCATATGAAAATCAACAAGTATGACCTGTTACCAATATCCTGTCTCCGAGCCCAAGGGCCCCTTCAAGTTTTATTACATGATCAGAAATTAGCATTGTTTAGAACTTCATACGAAAATCGAAGGGAAGTAGACCTGTTAAGGCAAATCCCAAATCATAAAAGGCTAAGGCGGAACCAAGTAAAACTCGAAGAGGGGAAAGACCGATCAAGGCAAACCCCAATTCCTTAAAAGGCCAAGGCCTTATCGAGTTAATAAAACTCGAAGGAAATTAAGACCTATTAAGGCAAATCCGAATTCGTAAAAGGCTAAGGCCGAATCGAGTTGAAATCTGTTAAGACAAAGACCTATCAAGGCAAATCTCGACCCCCTTTTGAGGCTTAGGCCTTATCCAATCGGCCATGAATGGAGAAAATCTACTGGGAAATAAGCTAAGTCTTAACTAAGCTTGGGAGGCAGGAAAGTTTGCAAATTAGAAATTTCAGAACAGAATCAAACAAAAAAGAGAAATTCTTTTATATATGCAAAATAAGGTGTGTTACAAAAAAATGAGAATCCTAGAAAGACATATTATACAACAAACAGCACCAATCAGAATTCTCGGAATCAGGGAAGGCCCGTTTTCTAGCATCGGCTTCAATCTTTGCTGCATCATCGACCTCAGGTGGATAGATCGAAGCCTCGAGCTTGTCACTCCTCGAGAACGGAAAGACGGGTTTGGCACTTGGCATACTCAACCAGAATCTTTGATTGCTCTTGGGCAGCCTTAGCATCGGCCCTGTATTGAGCTATCAGATCATTGGCATCAGCTTTAGACGTGGCAATCTCGGATTTTGCCGATTGCAGCTCGTTGACTAGAACATCACGATCCGAAATGGGCTTCTCGACTTGGGACTGAGTTGTATCGGTGCTCTTAGTCAGAGTCCCGATTTTCTCTTGCGGCTCCGAAACTTGTTCTTCCAAAGGGACTACGCGAGCCCGGAGGGTCTCCTTTTCCGAAGTCAGCAGATCGGTCTTAGCTCTCCATTCACTGTTTTCTGCCTTGGCCTCGCTCAATGCGGATCAGAATTGATTTACTCGGTCGAGTTGCTGCCCCAGCTGGTGGAGTGTTTTATCATTCTCCCTGCGCATGAAGTCCAGCTCAGCCCGAAGAGTCGACATCTCCCCCTCGAGTCGCTGACGATGTGCCTTTTCTTCCCTTAGCCGAAGGAAAGCCTCATGATGAAGCACCCAAGACTACAAATATGAAAGAAAATAAAACGATCAGTACAGATCGAAGAGTAAGATAACAAACACCAAAAAAAGCCTGTAAGAAATTTTACCTTATTTGCTGCCTGTTGAGCCTCATTGAATAAACATGCCTCATCTACCGCATCTATTGCAGCCTGATCTTCCTCGGTCACCAGACACCGAAGGTAGCTAGCCACGCCCACAGGCGCGGCCAGAGCCCTAGCATCTTCGGGAATGACGAACTTTATTATCCTCTTCCGATCAGGATTGGAACTCGGAGCGGGAAATCTATCGACCAACTTGGGACCGATAGATACCTCGCTTGTCTCGGCGGAAGGACTCTTCCTCGGCACTTCGAGCCCGAAGGTGTCAGCCGATGGCACACCGTCGAAAAAGTCTTCAAAGGACCTTGCCGGTACGTGGCCTTTGCTCGGCGTATGCCTCCTTGCAGCCCGGGCTTCATTGAAGGTTGCCTCTGAGAAAGAAGGAGATTCCATTGCTTCTGGGAGATCCGAGGTTCCCTGTACTGCCTCCCCTGCATGGCCGCAAACCCCGATCCTCACCCCTACATCGAGGTCCTCTACTCGAGGAATGCAAGCTTCATCGGTCCTCGGCTCGGGGACTGCCCGAGATGGCTCGTTGCTTGAAATACCGAGGTCCCTATCTTCCTCGGATTCATCGCTCAATCGGATAGCCAAGTCGGCAAATATGGGCTTACGAGCTATCAAAGGAAAAACAACAGATGAATTTGGGTAGGAAAATGATTCTTACGGTTCATGTTCCACTTTTCAGGGAACGGCATATCTTCTGCAGGGATTAGGTCCGACGTCCTTATTTGAACAAATCGGCCCATCTAGCCCCGGTCCTTGTCCTCGTCAATGCTCGAATATGGGGCTTTGCTAGCCCGGCGAGCAAGTTTTATTAGTCCCCCTCGGAAGACTCGGGGACTGTATAGTCGAAGTAAATGATCGATGGTGAAAGGATGCCCATCGACCTTACTCACAAAAAAACGAAAAACATGAATTATTCGCCAAACGGAAGGGTGAATCTGACCTAATGTAACATTGTACCTCTTGCAAAAGGCGATAATAATGGGTTCCAAAGGTCCCAACGTGAAGGGGTAAGTGTAAACACTCAAATAGCCCTCCACCTGGGTGGTAATCGCCTCATCCGGAGAGGGACTACCACATCTTTGCCAACCCAGTTACATTCCATTTTCACCCTATCAAGGGTTTTGCTCGTGATTGAGCTAATATACCTAACGAGTGGTTCGCCCCGGCCCGGTACTGAGGAAGCCTTCTCTACCTTAAAGTCGAAGCCAATTGAGCATCCGACAGGTACAAAAGCTTTCAGAGAAGGCTCTGTCAAAGTTACCTCAGCAATGACAGGCTCGGCCTCTTCAGTGGGTTGAGAGGAAGAAGGTTGTTGCTTCTGAGGAACAGACTTAGATGTTTTCGCCATTGAAGTTAAAGAGATGGAAAGCGAGTAGATGCAAGTGTAGAAAGAGAAGTTACTTGAAGAACAGAGTTTAGAGAACTTGGGCAATATGGTATTCAAACGACACAAACTTGAAAATTGAAGAATGAGAGGGCTATTTATACTTTTCATAAGCGGCGGTTCGATACCCGAAATGAGAAAGCACTAATTGGTGTTTGCAGGGATCGCAGAGTTTGTCGCCAGTTGGTACATGAAAGGACCTTTTTGGTACTAGCCACGTGCGTCATCATGCTGCCGTCATTCGTCAATAAGACGTTTTGTGTTATCTGATTTAACGTTCTGAATTCCGTGTCGTTCACTATAAGTATGTCTCCACTTAACCTAATCTTGAAAGCAGCGGCTCATATCTTTTCTTGCCATTACTTTCCAAAAAACGAAGGGACTATCTGTATGGGGTCAAACCCGATCGCTTACATAGGAAATACCGGTATTGTGTTTCGACGACCAGCGTCGATTGGAGCTACCAACTGAGAGGTCGAGACCAAAATATCGAACATAAGAAGCCCGAGACCGGATGTCATCTGAACGAAGCTCGAAGCCAAAGTGCTCAAAGTGAAATCGTCGAGGCCGATCAGGGTAAAACATCCTATGGTAAAGTTATCTGATTTGCGTAACTGAAGGACCGGAAATCTCGTGATACACAAACATCTTGGCGAGAATCGCAACTCAGATCAATATAGACGTTGAATCTATTAATTCTAGGGATATCTAACCTTGTAAATGAAATTTTTACCTTGTATAAAATTCTTCACCTTTCCTATATAAGCAAACAGCCCCATATGTAAAGGGGACACGAGATACAATCAATATAAAGAAAAGCTATAGTCTACTTTTGCTCATCTGTCTACTTCATATTTTATTTCAAAGAGCCTTTAGCACGGAAAGATCACTCAATCTTGGCGGTTTACTTTTTTCTTATTTACTAATTTAATCTCTATTTCTGTTTATTCATTAACTGTATTAAATCAGGTCGCGTATCCTTAGAACCACATATAAATTTGATTGTTACTCGTAATCTAGGGTAAACAACTCAAAAAAATCCTAACTAGAATTACAAAGTGTTTTACATAAATTCAGCTACAGAGAGATTTCAGCCTTATAAATAGACAATCTTTTCATATGGAAATAGACATCTGATCTTTCTTGTCCCACACTGGTCTCGAACAAAGAAGTGATCAGTTTATTAATTGGAGCGTATTAACGTCGATCCATTAATTTTAACGTTTTTAGTTCAAAATCGAACATGAAACTTTTGAAGGTGCGTTGTTAGCTTTATACATTTGGTAATATGGATGGATGGATCTTGCCTCCTTCAAATAGGAGGGCAGCGGCACATTAAGCTACGCAAGACTTTTTGGAATATTTGAAAGACGTTTCCTTAAATTTGGCTTCGGCTTCGTAACACTAATATTTTTTTGAAATAATTTCCTTTAGTAATTCTTTTAAACTAATTAATTTTTGGGCACGTTTTTTTGCGCGTGTACGCATATGTATTAGTACATTATTAGTGATATTAATTTTAATATTATTTGGTACAAATATATGATATGATCGTTGTTGACGGTCAATTTTGTCTCTCCCTTTTAAAATTAATTTATTTGCACTTATATTTACAATGAATGTTTTGAAAGTATTTTCTATCTATAGAAACCTATTTTACAAAATTGATTAAGTATGAGTTTTGAAATTAATAACCTAGTATTAACATTATGTAATTATAAATATACTTACTACTTTGAACATCATTAAAATAATTTCTGAAATACACTATCCATGATTTATAATTAATTTCATGAATTATTTCTCAAATTTCGATTAATTAGATTGTTATGTTTGAAATTAGTGTTATAATATAGAAGGCAAAGTATTTCACAAAAAAAATTAATTATAATGATTAGTAGTATATTTGATGATTATAATTTCTACTATATTTTATTGAAAATAATTAATTTTATTTAAGTTAATTTTAAAAGGGATTAAAAAGGCTAAAGGCTACAATTGCAATTCCTAATTAAAATACAAGTGGTTATTTCCTAAATCTATTCCAGCCTAAAGACAAGCCAAATACGGAAAATACCTAGTCCAAACACCCCATCTCTTTCCATATTGGCAATCTAGGTCACTCTTCTTAAATCAATCATAACTTGCCACGTGACTCGCCTCTCTCACTCACGAAGAAAGCACAATGAATCTGGACCATTGATCCATCAGATCAACGGCCCACGTTTTATCCCTATTTTTTCTTTAATTTAGTACTCTTCCAGACTTAATCTTAGCCGTCCAAATCCAATAATCCAATGACCGCGACTTTATCACATTTTAATTCCTTAAATGCCCGCTGTTGATCACCAGATCCAACGGCCCAGTTCCTATCTCCTGTCTTTAACCCTAGAGACAGCCCCCAATACCCCTAACCTAAATCATTTGCTTTAGAGACCGACTGCCTCTCTTTCCCCCTTTGTCTCTTTTCTCTCAAACCTGCTACCCTATTAATCTTCGAAAAACCTTGCGCAAATCTGTTCAAGGTCACAAATCGATCAAGAAATCATGCTTTTTGTCTTCCCTAGCCATGAATCCCGCCGATACCTTCCCCGTTGCGTCGCTTCATTTCAGGATCCCTCAAATCCAAACTCTAACCTTTAAAGATAAAACCTCAACTCACCATCAATCTTTTTCAAATCCATGGCATGCATGATCATTCGTTCTGTCTCTGTACTACGAAACTCATTGCTTTCTTTCTATTTTTATCATTTAATCTCAAAAGCCCTAATCGAAGAAGTCAGACCAAAAGGGTGAAACTTCAACTCGCCAGATCTCTTCCTCCGTATTTTTAAATCGAAGTGAGCCCGAGATGCTAGCTAGCTTCAATGTTGATATTCGACACCCAAAAGTCAAATGCAATGACTTCTGGGTATTAGGATTCTGACCAGTGATCTCTCATGAATCAACGGTTAGCTTTCCTCTTCTCAGGGAAAATCCCTAATGATTTCCCTTATGCTCACTTTGATTTCACTCGATTATGCTTGCATCATCTAGTAATCGTCATCTTCCACTATTGTATTTGAATTATGCTGAAACCCCAAGCCATTAATGGCACTATAAATAGGGCTTCCAATGCTCTCACCAACCAGACCAAACACACAATAAGAAAGATCTAACATCTTCAACCTACAAAGCTAACACACTCAATAGACACAAAAAGATATGAAATTACTTAGAAAGATCTCACTTTTAGTTTTGAGTAGTAAATTGAGCTAGGTTTCTAATTAGTTTCTGGTTTCTCTCTGATTCTGATACACTGGTGCGGTGAGTTCTTGATTCTATACGATTAAACGAGAGCCTTTTATTTGGTTTGCTGCTCAAGAGGAGGTCAGTATACCCCCATCCTCTCTCTTAATTGCTTCATTTGAAAATCATGAATGTGTTATTGTTCCCTGATTTAACTGCTTAGTTTATAATGTTTATTTAGCCTTTAATTGTTTAAATTTATTTATCATGACTTGTTAATGATGTATGATAAGCTGTTGTGTTTATCTAATGTTAATTAGGTAGTTGTGTGGCTTTAATGACCTCAATTTTTGTACTGAACATCCTATGTGTTTAAGTTGCTTAACATGCCTTTATGATTTCTCACATCTGCTAGAGACTTCAGACCTTACCTTAATGTTCTGTTATAAGTCTTCATGATTCATCATATTATATTCTCCCGAGTTCTGTTACTTTGTATTTAGGTTTTGCTATATTCTTCATGTTTAACATGCATCACCCTTCTAAGTTCTGTTATCCTATGCTTAGGCTTTTCTATTCATCATGCCATATTCTTTGAGTTCTATTATGCTATACTTAGGGTAGTTATTGCAGTCTTCATGTTTGTCATGCTATGTTATTTTAGGTTCTGTCATTCTAAACTTGGGATGTTGTTAGATGACTTTAGTTAGGGTGTATATGAAGATACATAGGATAATCCTGCCTCACTTGGTTAAGGTTTATGAAACCTTAGTGTTCAAAATACTTTCATAAATGCTTATTGGTTCATAAGTATCCTTTGAATCCTCATCATGCATGCTTACACCTATGTCTAATTGTTAGTTATAGATAGTCCTACTAAAATAAATTTTCCTTTAGATACCAGTGGTATTTGTTATGATCAGTCTATCACTTGTGAATCAGATTGTAGTTGTGCCTGTTGTAGTTGAGTGTTGACTATTCCTGTAATTTGAATATGGCTCCATCATGTTTAACTATTCCACCTAGTCTGTACAACTGATTTAAGTATGTAAAGTGTGATGTTTCCTCTATTCTTAACCCCTAATGATACTAACAATCTGATTCTACAATGTTTGAGACTCAACTTGTCTTGTGAGGTCATAATCTTGATTGAGATCTTTGTATGTGCGGAAGTTTGGTGTGAACCTTTGTTTATCCCTTATTTTGAACACTGGTTTTTGAAACTATGCTCAATCCTTCCTTTCCCGAGTTATTCTGGATTGAATCTGGTGTAAGGGAAACCTTCTACAGTTACTGGTTGAGTGCAATAACCTGCTTGTATCATTTTCTGAATCTGTACTAAGGATCTCAAGGGATTCAAGTAATGTTATTAACCTAGGTGTATGTTTATTTGTGATTGATGTAAAGGCATTAGTATATGTATCCTAAAGCTGTTACAATTCCAAATTATGTGCCTTATTTGTTTGTGAGATGTATGACTCTTTTTTTAGCAACAATATCACAAGTGTTCCTATTGTCATATGTGCTTAGAAGTCTGACTTTAAAACCTGCTCAATATGTGCTCCACTCACTTAATACTGAAGTGTAGGGACTGTTTCTATGTATTTTTCTTGCATTATTCTGCTAAAGAAAGTATGCTTCTGTGGTATGAGATGTCAAATGGATGGTTTGAATTGAAAGGGCCTCATTGGCATTCAAACATATAGGGAAGATTTAGTCGTTAATGGTTAAAGGTATTTGAGAGTAGAGTTAAACTTTAGGTTGGGCTGCTTTCCTCGGCACAAGCATTGCCCTGGACCTTGAGACTCTTGGGAACTTTGAAGTGTCAGGGGATTCAAAAGGGCATCGGCCTTGAGTAGAACTCTCTCCTTAGCCTTTAATTCATTGACACTTATTACTCTCTTTGAATTTTGTGTTTAATGGCAACAAAAAGGTATTCAATGTGGATTGTTCATTATATACAACCTCTATGTTATCATGATTCTCTTAGCATTTAGATATTGTCAGTAACCTCTTCTTTTAATCCTTGCTTAGTATGATTCTCTTAGCATTTAAACACTGTGAGTGATTTCTCTTTAGTCTTTGTTTACGAATTTTATATGTGGATATGTATATAATACTGTTTTTCTAATGACCATCTCTTTTATTTTTTGGCATGTACAATGATTTGGGCCTGTTGAGTTCTTTAAGAACCCAGGACCAAGTCCAGCTCTACTGTGGTCTAAGAGTCTGCCGTCGTTCATCATTGTTACTGCAGGGCCTGCCTTTTGAGGCCCAAACCTCCCAGAGTCACTTCTTTACTTACTGTTTTCGTTATTCTTCAGTTGCACTATGTCATTACTCATTGCTGTTTTTACTATTGTTATATCTCATTATGTACATGACAAGCATATATTGGATTGAATAGTTATCCTTATCTTTTAATTCACAAAATAACTTAGGCAAGCCTTAAAGAACTTAGAATTAAAAAGAAGCCTTAGTTAGCAATTAATTCTATAATCACTAATCACAAGCTTGTTATCAATCCATTAGGCCTTGCTAACCTTCTCCTTAAAGATTTTTGGAATCCAAAGGCTTAAAAAAGGTGGCGGCCCTCTTTTCAAAGAGAAAAATAGAATTGTCGCGATTTAATCTTCCAAAAAGGGAATCAACTATTTCGAAGAGATTAAGATACTGCTGCCCTAAAACAAAGGCTTCCAAGCAGTTTTCTACTTCAAAACCAAGGTATATCTTAGGATCATTTTCATAATACTTTCATCATTTTAGAATAATATGAATTTCCGTGATTTAGGAAACAAGTGCATTAACCTAGCTTCTTTTGAGCACTTTCATGAAAAATGGCTTCATTTTTAAAAGTCTTTTTCAAGTTTATATATACTAACACTAATTTCCTAAAGGCTTTTCTTCAAGATCCACCTTTTCTAAACGATACTTTTTCCTTATAGATATTATGTCCTAATATATGGTAAGCTACATTCTTTTAAGGCATAGTACAAACAATTAGTTCAAATCTAGTCTAAGTCTTATGGAGCTACCTCGGATAGATTTTAAGGGGTGCCTAACACCTTCCCTTTAGAAGAACAAGAACCCTTACCCATAAAGTAATTAAATAGGTACCCTAGTATACCTTTAAATATTAGGTGGCGACTTTCTTTTATCAACAACAGAGAAATTACAAGTTGAATCTTGTTTTGACTAGTGAAAAATAGGGTGCAACAATCGTATCTCACCTAATATTTTTTATACACGATATTCTTGGTTAAAATTTAACTGTTAATTTATCATTAGGAGTTGTTGTAAATATTACTCCTACTTGATTAAATATTATATTTAAGTTAGTGAGATTAATTTTAATATTATTTGGTACTAATATATGATATGATCATGTCTCACCTAATATTTTTTAATACACGCTGTTCTTGGTTAAAATTTAACTGTTAATTTATCATTATGAGTTGTTGTATATATAATATTGATTTGCTTTGATGTAAAAATTCAATGCAACAAAGTAATACTCAAATGACTTCGATTATGCAGTTTTTCTAAGAATTGCTTAACATACTAAATATTTAGCTTTATAATTTTCTTATTAGTGAACGTGTGAATATGAGTAACGTCGTTTATTGATGCAAATATTTTTACGTCTAAAAGTATCAGCCTCATTGTTAAGAATATGTAACTTCTTTTTTCTACAGAAGTAGATCATTGTCAAAAGCTATACAATAATTTGATTAACATTTTTCTTCCCTAGAATGGCTAGTAGATAATTGTGAATTTCGTGGTATACACTTGCAAAGAAAAGTAAGTTACTTCTTCATTTAAGTGGTCCACATACATGTGAAAGTGTTTCTTATTTTTCATCTTTATTGTTGAGACATGAACTTATTGAAGACTTAAAGTTACAATGTCTTTATTAATGTTATGTTATGTCCAAGTTACAGTGAAGTTGACATATGACACATTAATTGCCAAAATTAGCTTGTTATGTGTTTCTAATGAAGAAACACGTAGGATGATTTCCTATTTAAGGAGGTGGTGATAGGCCCTATACTGTAAAATTTAGAGTCACTATACCATCCAAAATGAGTTGCTATAGTGTAGAATTACCTATACACAGTTTTATCTCAAACAACAATGGCGAGAGATAAGTCGATCTTCATATTCCGCTACAATTTCGCTCTCTTTATATGTGTTAGATATTTTTAGGTTGTGTAAATGTCTTACAGTGAGTATTAGAGCAATTTTACCACTGCCTTGTGATTTTCGGAGTTTGCATAATGCTCAGAAATGACACTTTTTAGTTGTGTAAATATCAAAATGTCTATGTGCTTAAGTTATAATATCTGTTGTATGCATATTATTTGTTGTATTTTACATACTGTGATGATCCAATGTGTCATTTATGGTTTTATTCTTTATTTCTATGTTCCGAGACCTCGTATAGCTCCTTTTAGTCTTTATCGATTTGCGTGCACAATCCGTGTCCTTTTTCCGGAAGGTTTTTATGAGAAAAATGATGAAAATGAGAAATTATGCCTTAAAACTCAATTGAGTTGACTACGGTCAACGTTTTGTGTAAGTGAACCCGAATCAGTGTTTTGACGGTCCTGCTAGATCTGTATCGTGATTTGGGACTCGGGTGTATACCCAGAGTCGAATTCGGAAGTCCCTACCTTGAACTAACGCAATTTGTTGATGATTAAAAATCTAAAGGTGTAAAGAATTTTTAAGTTTGACCGTAAGTTGACTTTGTTGCTATCAGGTTCCGATTTCGGTTCCGGAACTTGGTATGAGTTGTTACAGTATTTATGACTTATTTGTAAAATTTGGTGCGAAATGGAGTTGATTTGACGTGATTCGGATGTCCGGTTGAAAAATTGCATGTTCTTAAGTTTCTTTGAAAAATTTCATTCTTTTTGGTGCTCGATTCATAGTTCTAGGTGCTATTTTGTATAACGACCCGACCGATCGTTTCGAGCATTTGCACTTCGCTCAGTAGTTTAAGTGCATGAGTAGCTCCGTATGATGTTTTGTGACTTATGTGAATCATCGGTTTTGATTTTTAGGTTATTCAGAATCGATTTGGAAGAATGAATTTCGTGATGCTATAAGATGAAAGAGTTGACCAAGTTTGACTTTTGTGAATTTGACCCCGGAACAGAGTTTTGATGATTCCGTTAGGTCCGGATGGTAATTTTTGGACTTAGGTGTATGCCCGGATTTGCATTTGGATATTTCTAGAAGGATTCGATGCTAATCAGCTAAAGTTGGAAATATGAAGGTTTGGAAAGTTTATAAGCTTGATTGGGAGTTGGCTTTGATGATATCGGGTTCGGATTGTGGTTCCGGGAATTCGAATAGCTTCGGTATGTTTGCGACTTGTGTGCAAAATATGAGTTTATTCCGGGTTGATTTGATATGTTTTGGCGCGTGTTTTGGAAGTTGAAAGTTGAAAGTTCATTCTAGTTCGAATTGAGGTGCGATTCGTCGTTTCAATATTGTTATGTACGATCTGAAGCCTCGAGTAGGTCCATATTATATTATGGGACTTGTTAGCATATTTGGGCGGGTCCCGAGTGGCCCGAGTGAGTTTCGGACGAGGTTCGGATCGTTTTCATCTTATGTTGCATTGCTGAAGGCATGCTGGTTCTGGTGCTTCCGCATCTGCGGAAGAATGGACGCAGATGTGATTCCGCAGATGCGGAAAACTGGTCGCAGAAGCAAGGGAGAGCTTGGTGAGGAAAATCGCAGAAGTGGAAATTGGGGCGCATCGCGGCCCTGCAGACGCGATGGTCTTGGGTGCAGAAGCGAGATGGAGCGCAGAAGCGCGTTTGGCTTTGCACCTGTGGTTGCGCAGAAGCGGATGGAGATCCGTAGGTGCGAGGAGTTGAGTGGCTAGTGGAGTTTGCAGAAGCGGAGCTCGTGTTGCAGAAGCGACGCTGCAGAAGCTGCTCTTGTGTCCGCAAAAGTGGAAATGACTGGGCAGAAGCTTTAAATCGAGTGTTTGATCATTTTGTTCATATTTTGAGATGTGGGACTCAGATTGAGGCGATTGTGGAGGCAAATTTCATCACAAGAATTGGGGTAAGTGTTCTAAATTCGGTTTTGATTATATTTCGAGATCTTATCTCCGTTTTTGGTAATTGGATGACGAATTATAAAGAGGAATTTAGGGATTTTAGCCTAAAGTTTCATAGAGTGAGTTTTTGAGTTTTGATTATCGATACGGAGTCGGATTTTGAGTGAAACTAGTATGGTTGAACTCATAATTGAATGAGTTGTCGGATTTTGTGAGTTTCATCACGATTCTGAGGTGCGGACCCAGGTTGGGCTTTTGGGTCGTTTTCAGATTTTTGATTAAGACTCGACCTTTATCATTTGGAATTGTTTCCTTGGGGCTTTATTTGATGTATTTGAGTTGCTTTTGGCTAGTTTCGAGTCGTTCGGAGATCGGTAGGCGTGGGATGGCATTGCTGGGCATCGTTTTGCTTGCTCGGTATTGGATTTGGCTTGTTCGAGGTAAGTAACACTTCTAAACTTGGTGTTGAGTGTATGGAACCCCAAATTTGGTATTACGTGTTTGAAGTTTGAGATGACGCACATGCTAGGCGACGGGCGTGTGGGCGTGCACCGTGTGGATCGTAGTTCCGTTATTTCTGGATTACTGTGTAGTTACCTGAGCTTATCTGTAACCATGAAATCTCTATATATTAAAGCTATTGAGCTGTGACCATGTTAGAACCCATGCTTAGGCTACATGCTTATTCTGTTAGGACCCACTGAGGTCATTACTGCAGTTGAGTTATTTACTTACATTGCAATTACATACTCACTCATGTTCATTCATTGCATATCATATCTCAGTCTCGGTTGTTATTTATTGATACATCATATCATCATTTTGGGCTAGTTTCATGACATTGTGAGCCCAAGAGACTGGAGAGTTTGATGACTGAGTGAGGCCGAGGGCCTGGTTTTGAGATATTGATACTATAGCACGTGAGTTGTCCGTACAACACGTGAGTTGTCCGTGCAGCACGTTAGTCATTTGTGCGGGTTATAGCACTTGGGCTGAAGGAGCCCTCTGGAGTCTGTACACATCCCAGTGAGTGTAGTTGATTTTATATATATATATATATATATATATATATATATATATATATATATATATATATATATATATATATATATATAT
>MCJB01051264.1:118478-152566 GCA_002018475.1 Nicotiana obtusifolia | reverse complement strand
ATATATATATATATATATTGTGGATCGGGTTGCACGCCGCAACGAGCCTTATGGCTATATATATATGTGGATCGGGTTGTACGTTGCTACAAACCTTATGACTATATATATGTGGATCGGGTTGCACGCTGCAACGGGCCTTATGGCTATATGTGGATCGGGCTGCACGCCGCAACATGTATTGTATAGTGCTGAGTGATGGAATATGCTGATTATTGAGCATGATGAGATAATGCGAGACAGTGAGATCTAGTACTCCGAGAGTATGAGTACGTGAGTTCATCACTGAGATGCATAACATTTGACATGCGTACTTAAGATACATGCATAGAGATGTTTTTCCTTCTGCTACCCGGTTTTGGTGACATTCATGATTTTACCTGTATCTTGACATGTAGGCATAGAGATGTAGTTTCCTCATGCTATATGAAAATGAAACATCTTATTGTTGAAAGGTTTTTTTACAAATCACAGTTTTTTTCAAACTTACTCATGTGCTTTGGGTTTTCAGTGAAGGATCTGGTATTTATTGTTATACTTGAAAAGCATGTCTATTTTTTCGTAACTGTGAACAAGTTGAGCATCTTACCTCTGAGTTATTTTCATGTACCCTTTTATTGTATTGTTATGCACTGTTGCTGGTTATTGGAGTTGGACTCTGAACCTTGTCCCAGCTTGTCACTACTTTCAACCTAAGGTTAGGTTTGTCGCTTATTGAGTACGGGGTTGGTTGTACTCGTACTACACTTCTGCACCTTGCGTGCAAATGTTGGATGCTGATGTTGCGGTGATCGACGGGAGCTGGATTTGAAGACGTACCTGCGTTTCGGTTGTAGCTGCCTCCTGTTTATGGTAGCCTTAAAAGTATAGAAATCTGTTTATGTACATTTCGAACAGATGATGTATTTATTTCATACTAGCTTTGTAAATTCTAATCTTAGAAGCTCATGATTTGTACTACCAGTGCTTGGGAAATTCTTGTATAAAAGCAGTTTTATTTTCATTTCTTTCACTTAATTGTCTTATTAAATTTCATTGGAATTGAATAGTTGTTAATTGGCTTACCTGATAGATAGGGTTAGGTGCCATCACGACTAGTTGCATTTTGGGTCGTGACAAGTTGATATCAGAGCTCTAGGTTCATAGGTTCTACAAGTCATGAGCAAATGTCTAGTAGAGTCTTGTGGATCGGTATGATGACGTCCATACCTATCTTCGAGGGGCTGCAGGGCATTTAGAATAATTTTCCATCTTTCTTTCCTTATCATTCAGAATTGATTCAGCTTGAAACATAACTCTTTGAATTGCTTCCACCCATTCGTGTGAGCATGTGAGCGCTCGTATCAACTGTGCATCGCCGACTTGTGATTCCATGGATGAGGTACGAGATGTGATTTCAGAGTGCTGATGATGGGCCAGTTTGGAGGACTTGAGGCCGGGTTTTGACTGTAGCACGTGCTTTTGGACTTATATGTTCGGTAGTGTCCCTATGAGTGGAATTTGTGGCTCGATGAGTGGTTGGATGGCTATATGATGAGTATGATGTGACTGCGAGATGTGCTTAGATGGGTTGAATGTGACGAAAAGCATTTTCTTGGGACGTGAAAAGTACTATTAGGTGCCTGATTTCTGTCTTGATGTGACGTTTAGTCTCGAGTTATGAGTGTGTTGATAGATTTTCATGTTGTTTAATTGTGGAACGAATTCGAGTCTCATGTCTTATTGATGATTTTCAACCCAGGAAGATTGACTGATTGCATAGGAGTTGTGGCTGTAAAAGGGTATAAAGAGATGTTAGTTTGAGGCTAAGAAGGTGAGTTATAATCTACAAGATAATCTGCGGATGTGTGATTTTATGATGTTGTGAGGAGACTTTCTTTTCTACAAGTGGGTTATATTTGTGCAATTTGAGTTTGGATCGGTTATAATAGTTGGTCTGACCGTCATGAAGATAAATGTGAGAATTACAGATGATTTGAAGTATTAGATGGTGTGTGATGCATGAGCTTATGAATGATTTAGTTGAATCTCCCTACGGTATTATGGTAGTAATAGATTATTGGTTTTGCGAGTTATCGAGTGTTTTTGATCTATGGCTTTGAGCCAAGTGCGGGAGTCTGCTATCGACAATTTGATTGCATGGTTACGTGTTGTGTTGGTTTTGGTCTGAGGCATACTTGTGGATTGGTTTATGACTTGCAGAGGTTGAGATCGAGGATGACTTGAGTAAAGAAATTTCTGGATACGGCTATGTTACACTTTATGGGTATGTGGGAATCGTGGAATGATTTGAGTTTGCTATTTGCGACGAATGTAGTGTGCATGGAGTAGGAATTTGCTTGGTTGCGTTGAGGTGGGAGTACTTCTTTAGGTGTTGTCGTGCTAATGGGGCACGGGTCGCTCGGCCCGTTTAGGCAGTGCAATTAAGATTTGAGTAGAGTGGATGACTTTTGAGAATGGTTCGAATGGATTCAAGTTTTATATGTAGCAATTGTGAATTTTTTCGGATTTGTACATGGCTAGGATCTGAGAGTTGCATTGGATGGTGTCGATACTCATGGTATGTCTATATCACTATGAATTCTATATTTTAGTATCAGGAAGGTAAAGGAAATAGTTTCAGGTTCACATGACTCTTCGGAGTGGGTGTCTCGATTTTTGTTTTGAGTGCTGGAGAGGGAATACAACGGCTTATGGACCTTAGGGCAGTGTGATTTTATTCTAGGATCTTTTGCGATGAGTTTTGGTTGAGGATCATGGTATTATGGCGAGGAGGAGTGTCAACTTGAGGGTAATTCGGAAGGAACTTGGAGTAATAGGATAGCCTGGTAGTAGGTTGGATTAATAGGTTAATGGTATGCTCGATTCTTTTGGTTCTCATGACGTGGTGAGTCTCTACAGGTGTTTTGTTGCAGTACTCTTGGGTTTGGCAACTTGTGTGGCTTGGTTGAATTAGAGAGATTCAGTTCGGACGTTTTGATTGTGTGCAAATGGATTTCAAAGTGCTCTCGAGGATTTCTACCACAATTAGAGGTGTATATTTCCTACTGGTGTGAGGAGCATGTCGCGTATTGCGATTTTCTCCTGGATGAGATCAAATCGAAGGTTCCTGGCCAATTGAGTATGTAGTTTGCTTGTGACTCAGAGTGGATTATGAGATTCTCGTACTTTTCCTATGATGGCATGATAGATGTGGCGTGTTATGTGGGATTGAGATTTGCATGTGCAGGGTCACGGGTCCGTTTCGAAGGAAAGATCATAAAATTCTTAGACAGTATGAACGGCTTCCGAAGTTTAGATGAATACTATAACTATTTGGTAATTCCTAGGAAGGGTGCACATTTCAGAAGGTGCACTGTGCTCAGACTTACAGATGCTTCATTGGTATTGCGGTACTCGCCTGGTTAATCGACTGCTGATATTCAAATTTTGCTATGTGGCATGGAAGAATTATAGAAGTATTCCTTGTGGGATGATCGTGTATGAGAGATGTGTTAGACATTCGAGCGGTGGAGTTGGGATCAAATATGGCGATTAGTGTGTTTTATGTATTTGGAGACTGAGAATTCTCAGAAGCAGATTGTTTCGTGATTGTGGGCTGAGAGGATGTGACTAAAGCTAGCCAGATGACGGTATGTGTCATGGTTAGGTCATGGTGGACTTTCGAAGGGTTATTCATCTATTTGTGGGTGACTAGAGTTGATTTGGGGTTCATTGGTAGGCCCAATAAAAATGTGTATTCTACACCAGGTCGGATTGGTCGACTCCGTATTGCTATTGCTGAGGGATGTGACATTCGGTAGAGTTGATCTTATTTGTGTTCTGATATGATATACGTGTTACTCCTCTATGCTACGAGGGGTTGTGATTTATTGGTTATAAGCACACATGATGCGGTTCTGTTTGGGCCTTATAGTGGAATTTGATCAAGATGGGTATTAGGGAGTAGAATGAGTTTCTGGACTGTGGTATTGTGCTAGTTGTCTCTCCGTGGTTATGATCATGCATCTTGGGTATTTGACGTCGAATGGTTTTTGATTTCGAGTAGGGTGGCTTGAGGTATTTCATATGGACCAGTGTTTGGATGAAGTCATGCAGTGCAGCGGAGTTATGTTGAGATATGATCCCACATGTTAGATTCGTGTGTCTTGGTTCTACTATGTATGATAGGTTCGTAACATTGCAGTTGTGGTAGCACTTGTTGAACTTACGGGATGGTTTTCTCGTTTGAGTCACTTTCCATGATTGAGTACATTTGGGTTGTTGCTTATTGGTGCACGGATTGCACGGGTTGTGGCTTTAGGTTGTATTGATGTGGCAAGTCACTAGAGTGGTGGTCTTTGATGAGATGAGGTAATTGGACCTGGAATGGATACTATCGGATTTGATTACAGCATGTATGGAGGATAATATCAGAAGTCAGCTTAGAAATTGACTATAGTCTTGTCAAAGGAGATGGAGTTCCATAACTTGTTGATATGATAAGTGGTTACGAGTTTCTGCGTGTTTCTTTCATCATCGGTAGTGTATGAAGTTTTTAGAACGAGGTTTTGTTTTATATGAGGTTTATTACCAGTACCTGGTTTATTTTTAAACAGCAACGGTGATTAGAAATTATTACTATGAGTGATTGAGTTGTGTGGTATGTCATATGATTACATCTTGGGTTATGGTTATGGCTTGATACAACTTGTTCAGACTCATACAGTGTGTAAAAGTGAGATTCAGCTCTCTTAGGAAATTTCAAGTGTTGGAAATTAGGTTCCAAGGTTTTCGGGCTAAGATTGAAGTAATGATATTCAGTATGTTACATTGTCAAGCCTATATGGAATAGGGTGACGTGGGTTCACCCCCGGGTATGTGCTGGGTAAGATTACACGGCGGTTTGATGGCTTTGGAACAACTCTGGGCACGTTCGAGGACGAACATATGTTTAAGCGGGGAGGATGTAACAACCCGATCGGTCGTTTCGAGCATTTGCACTTCGTTCAGTAGTTTGAGGGCATGAGTAGCTCCATATGATGTATTATGACTTATGTGAATCGCCGGTTGGTTTTCAGGTTATTCGGAATCGATTTACAAGAATGAATTTCGTGATTTAAGCATTAAGATGGAAGAGTTGAAAAAGTTTGACTTTTCTGAATTTGACCCAAAACAGAGTTTTGATGATCCCGTTATGTGCGGATGGTGATTTTGGACTTAGGCGGATGCCCAGATTTGCATTTGAATATTTCTAGAAGGATTCGGCGCTAATCGGCGAAAGTTAGAAATTTGAAGGTTTGAAAAGTTCATAAGCTTGACCGGGAGTTGACTTTGATGATATCGGGTTTGGATTGTGACTCCAGGAATTTGAATAGCTTCGGTATGTCATTTGGAACTTGTGTGCAAAATTTGGATTCATTCCGGGTTGATTTGATATGTTTCGGCACGAGTTTTGAAAGTTGAAAGTTGAAAGTTCATTCTAGTTCGAATTGAGGTGCGATTCGTCGTTTCGATGTTGTTATGTGTGATTTGAGGTCTCAAGTAGGTCCCTATTATGTTATGAGACTTTTTGGCATATTTGGGCGGGGTCCCGAGTGACCCGAGTGAGTTTCGGACGAGGTTCAGATCATTTTCGTCTCATGTTGCATTGCTGAAGGCATGCTGGTTCTGGTGCTTCTGCATATGCGGAAGAATGGACGCAGATGCGGACAACTGGTTGTAGAAGCGAGAGAGATCTTGGTGAGGAAAATTGCAGGAGCGGAACTTGGGGCGCATCAGCGGCCCCGCAGACGCGATGGTCTTGGGCGTAGAAGCGAGATGGAGCGCAGAAGCGAGTTTGAGCACCTGTGGTTGCGTAGAAGCGGATAGAGATCCGCAGGTGCGAGGGGTCAACTGGCTAGTGGAGTCTGCAGAAGCGGAGCTCGTGTTGCAGAAGCAATGATGCAGAAGCTGCTCTTGTGTTCGCAGAAGCGAAAAAAATGACTGGGCAGAAGCTTTAAATCGAGTGTTTGGTTGTTTTGTTCATATTTTGAGATGTGGGACTCGGATTGAGGCGATTTTGGAGGCAAATTTCATCACAAGGATTGGGGTAATTATTGTAAATTCGATTTTGATTATATTTCGAGATCTTATCTCCGTTTTTGGTAAGTGGGTGATGAATTATAAAGAGAAAATTGGAGATTTTAGCCTAAAGTTTCATAGTGTGAGTTTATGAGTTTTGAACATCAATTTGGAGTCGGATTTGAGTGAAACTAGTATGGTGGACTCGTAATTGAATGGGTTGTCGGATTTTGTGAGTTTCATCAGGATTCTGAGGCGTGGATCCGGGTTGGGATTTTGGGTCGATTTCGGGGTTTTTGATTAAGATTCGACCTTTATCATTTGGAATAGTTTGATTGGGGCTTTATTTGATGTATTTGAGTTGCTTTTGGTTAGTTGCGAGCCGTTCGGAGGTCGGTATGCGCAGGATGGCATTGCGGAGCATCGTTTGGCTTGCTCGATATTGGATTTGGCTTGTTCGAGGTAAGTAACACTTCTAAACTTGGTGCTGAGGGTATGGAACCCCGAATTTTGTATTTATGTGTTTGATGTTGAGGTGACGCACATGCTAGGTGACGTGCGGGTGGGCGTGCACCATGTGAATCTAACTTCGTTATTTCTGGGGTACTGTGTAGTTACCTAAGCTTATCTGTAAGCATAAAATCTTTACGTACTAGAGCTATTGAGCTGTGATCTATAGAACCCATGTCTAAGCTACACGCTTATTCTCTTGGGACCCACTGAGGTCATTACTACTGTTGAGTTATTTGCTTAAATTGCAATTACGTACTCAGTCATGTTCATGCATTGCATATCATATCTCAGTCTCGGTTGTTATTTATTGATACATCATATTGTCATTTTGGGCTAGTTTCATGACATTGTGAGCTCGAGAGACTGGAGAGGTTGATGACTGAGTGAGGCCGAGGGCTTGATTTTGAGATACTGATACTATAGCATGTGAGTTTCCCGTGCATCACGTGAGTTATCCCTGCGGATCCAGATATTAACACTATAGCACATGAGATCTCCATGCAGCACATGAGTCGTCCGTGAAAGTTATAGTGCTTGGGCTGAAGGAGCCCCTCTGGAGTCTGTACATACCCCTAGTGAGCGCAGTTGATTATTTATATACATGTGGATCGGGTTGCATGCTGCACCGAGCCTTATGGCTATATATATATATGGATCGGGTTGTATGCCGCAACGAGCCTTATGGCTATATATATATGGATCGGGTTGCATGCCGCAACGAGCCTCATGGCTATATATATGTGGATCGGGTTGCACGCCGCAATGGGCCTTATGGCTATATGTGGATCAGGGTGCACGCCGCAGCAGGTATTGTACAGTGCTGAGTGATTGAGTGTGATGAGTATTGAGCATGGTGAGAGAGTATACGAGACAATGAGATTTAGTACTTTGAGAGTGTGAGTATGTGAGTTCACCACTGAGATGCATTACATTTGACATACGTACTTGAGATACATGCATAGAGATGCTTTTCAATCTGCTACCCGGTTTTGCTGACATTCATGATTTTACCTGTATCTTGACATGTAGGAATAGAGATGTAGTTTTCTCATGCTATCTGAAAATGAAACATCTTATTTATTGTTGAAAGGTTTTTGGACAAATCACAATTTTTTTTTTTTCAAACTTACTCATGTGCTTTGGAATTTTCGTGAAAGATCTGGGATTTACTATTATACTTGAAAAACATGTCTATTTTTCTGTAACTGTGAAGGAGTTGAGCATCTTACTTCTGAATTATTTTCATGTACCCTTTTATTATATTGTTATGGACTGTTGCTGGTTATTAGAGTTGGACTCTGAACCTTGTCCGAGATCGTCATTTCTTTCAACCTAAGGTTAGATTTATTACTTATTAAGTACATGGTGTCGGTTGTAATCATACTACACTTTTACACCTTTGCTCGCAGATGTTGGATGCTGATGTTGCGGTTATCGACGGGAGCTGGATTTTAAGACATACTTGCGTTTCGGTTGTCGCTGCCTTTTGTTCATGGTAGCATTAAAATTATAAAAATCTATTTATGTACCTTTCGAATAGATGATGTATTTATTTCATATTAGCTTTGTAAACTCTAATCTTAGAAGCTCATGATTTGTACTACCCGTCCTTGGGAAATTCTTGTATAAAAGGTGTTTTATTTTCATTTCTTTCACTTAATTGTCATATTAAATTTCATTGGAATTGGATAGTTGTTAATTGGCTTACCTGACGGAATGGGTTAGGTGCCATTATATATAGTTGGATTTTGGGTTGTGGCATTTTGGTGTTTTGATCGCGCGAGCAAGTTTGTATGATGTTTTTGGACTTGTGTGCATGTTAGGTTTGGAGTCCCAATGGCTTGGGTGAGCTTCGGACGCGTGGCAGAGTGCGAAAAGAGTTTGAACTTTGCTGGTTCTGGTGCACAGGCCTCAGACCTCGCAATTGTGAGGCCTAGTTCGCATTTGCGATAATATAAGGCCTTTGTCAGGTTCGCATTTGCGAACAACTTCCTTGCAATTGCAAAGTGGGGGCTGGGACAACAGGATCACAATTGCAACCAATTGGTATCTTTTGCGAAACTCCAATGTTCGCATTTGCGAACAAACCATTGCAATTGTAATGACAACAGAGATGTGGGCTTCTTCGTATTTGCGAAGCATTTCTGGCATTTGCGGTCGCAATTGTGACATCTGCACCTGGATAAAAGAGGGAAAAACGGGATTTAGCTCATTTCTTTATAACTCTCAATCCTAAACACCCTAGAGGCCATTTTCCCAAGAGATTTTCTTCCTAAATTCATTAGTAAGTGACTTTAATCTATTTCTTTTCAGTTACCCATTACATTTCATAAGTTTTCAACATCAAATCTAGTATTTTCATGGTAGAAACTAGGGATCTGGCCAGAATTAGGAATTTTGTAAACTTAGGATTTAGAACTCGAATTGAGGTCAGATTTTGAAACTATGTACATAACCGGACTCGGGGGTGAATGGGTGATTGGGTTTTGGTCCGAATCTCCGGTTTTGACCAAGGGGGCCTGGGGTTGACTTTTGTTGACTTTTTTCGAAATGATTAAAGATTTAATCTTTTTCACTCATGGGTTGTTTCTAAAGCTTATTTTGAATTGTCTGAACTTAGATTTGATTGGTTTGGAGGCGGATTATAGAGGAAAGGCCCCGATTGAGTTTTGATTTAATTGCAGAGTGATGTAAGTGTCGTGGTTAACCTTGACTTGAGGGATTAAGACTTGTTTGCCTATTTGCTACATGATTAACGTGTGGGTACAACGTATATGTGAGGTGACGAGCGTTTGTACATTGTTGTTGAGATAAAACATGCGAGCGGAACTTGCTTCCTTGTGATTTGTTGCCTTTTTATTATGATATCCATGCTTATGTTATATTATTACTTATTTGATTATTTCTCCCATGATTATTTATTAACCAGTAATGATGGAGTATTTTGGAAGTTGAGGTTTGGTATCTTGGCATCATATTTGACATAAAGCACATTCTCTGTGCTATTTATCTCCCGAATTTATATTATCTTTACTATCTGGTAAGTGAGGGTGTTATAGCACGAAGGGTGATGCCTTGCCATTGCATTATCTCATTTATTGGTTAATTCATAGTGAGGAAGAGAGTTAAAGCACGAAGGGTGATGTCGTGCCATCTATATCGTTTATTCATTGTTACATAATAAAAGTAGGAAGGGTGATGCCGTGCCATCCTTCCCAATTATTTAGTGTTATATGGGCAAATCGAGAGTAAAAGAATGAAAGATGATGTCGTGCCAATTTATTTTACTTATATCATCATCCATGGTAAGGATGAGAGTAAAAGCGCAAAGGGTAATGTCGTGCCATCTTTATACCGTTTGTTTATGTCTTCATTGGTTGATGAGTTGTTTGTTTATCTTGTGATGTCATATCTGTCGTGGTTATCATATCTTTCCCCCCTTTTGCATGTCCCATCCCAATTGTACATTGTTAAATCTACGTGTTTTGCTGTTGTACATATATACATGTTTGTACAGGTTTAATTACGTGGGTGTCCTTTCATAGCCTCATCGAGGTTAGGCTCAGCACTTACGGATTATATTGAGTCGGTTGTACTCATACTACACTTCTACACTTCTTGTGCATATTTTGGTATTGGTCCCAGCTGTGCGTGAGGTGCGTCAGCTCGGATCTTTGCATAAGGAGACTTGAGGTAGAACTGTTGGCGTCCGCAGACCTTGGAGTCCCCTTTCTCTCCCCTCTTTTACTGTTCATTTCATTCGAAACAATTTTGTTTATTTCAGACTCTATTTGTAAAACTTCTAGTAGCTCGTGTACTCGTGACTCCAGATCTTTTGGAGTAGATACTATTACATCTGTACTTATCTTCAAGAGGTTATGGAGTTTAGGAAAAAAAGATATCACTTCTTTCTTACTCTGTCGTGCGATTTTATTCTATCATTAATGTTTGAACCATTATATTCTTGTTCTCTCGCAGATGGCGTGAACGCGCACTGCATCTATAGCTGAGCAGGAGCTAGAGCCCCTAGTGATAGCTACAACCAGGGGAAGAGGTTGAGGCTGAGGCCGAGCCAGAGGTTGAGATAGAGCTCAGCATAGAGCTCGAGCAGCAGCACCCCTAGTGGAGCCTCAGGTAGATTTTGAGGAGGAGGTTGCAGCTCAAATTGTACCTGTCGGACCAGCTCAGGTTCCGGAGGGGTTATGGCCACTCCACTGCTTCAGGATGCTCTAGTCCGTTTGGTGGGCCTTATGGAGAGTATGGCCAAGACCGGTACATTTTCGGTGGCACCAGCTGTCTCTTAGGCTGGGGGAGTAGCACAAACTACCGCTACTCACACCCCGGGTAGGTGGCTCCCTAGTGTTAGACTCCAATAGCCCCGCAAGTTGGGGTAGTTCAGCCGGTTGTTGCTGCACAAGCCAGTGATAGGACCCCTTTGGTCTTCTAAGGCTATGTTGAGGTTAGATAAATTTACCAAGCTCTTTCCTGGTCATTTCAGCGGTGCATCTTCTGAGAACCCACATGATTTCTGGACCGTTGCACGAGGTGTTGCGCAACATGGGTATAGTTGAGACCAATGGGGTCGATTTTCCAGCATTTCAAAGACTAGTTCCGCCCGGAGATGGTGGAGAAATTATATGTTCACTAGACCAGCTGAGTCGCCTGCACTTACCTGGGATCAGTTCTTACAGCTATTTCTAGAGAAGTTCAGTCTTGTCACCCTGAGAGAGGAGTACCGTAGGCAGTTTGAGCGTCTCTAGCAAGGTAGTATTACTGTTACCCAGTACGAGACTTGATTTGTGGACCTAGCTCGCCATGCCACTATCTTGCTTCCTACTGAGAGGAAGAGAATGAGGAGATTTATTGATGGGCTCACTTTCAATCTCAGGCTGCAGATGGCCAAGGAGACTGGGAGTGATAATATATCTTTCCAGACGGCCGTAGATATTTCCAGACAGATCGAGTTGATTAGTGGTCAAGAAAGGGGGCTGGGGTCAGATAAGAGGCCTCGACATTCCGGTAGCTTCAGTGGTGCTTCATCTGGAGGCAGGGATTCTTTTGGTATAGACCATCCTCCCGGGCCATTTCATTCAGCGCTTGAGACATCTCACAGTGCTTCAGGGATACGTGGTTCTTTTGTGTCTCATCCTGAGTCGCTAGCTTACACTGCACCACTTTCTCCTATTAGTGCACCTCTGATCCAGAGTTATCAAAGTGGTTACTGTCACGACCCAAAATCCAGATCGTCGTGATGGCACCTAACCCAACCTGCTAGGTAAGCCAATTAACAACTATCCAATTCTAAAGAAGTTCAATAAGACAAATAAGAAAAAGAAATTATCTGAATCTTATACATTTCCCAAGGACTGGTAGTACAAATCATGAGCTTCTAAGATTGGAATTTACAAAGCTGGTATGAAAATAAATACATCATCTGTTCGGAATATAGATAAACAGATTTTCAAGAAATCTAATGCTACCATGAATAAGAGGCAGCTAAAACCGAAACGCATGTACATCTTCAAATCCATCTCCCATCGATCACAACATCGTCAGCAGCAAACATCTGCACGCAAGGTGCAGAAGTGTAGTATGAGTATAACCTTAGGTTGAAAGTAGTGACGAGCTGGGACAATGGTCAAAGTTCAACTCTAATAACCAGCAACAGTTCATAATAATATAGTAAATATGGTGCAAGAAATAACTTAATAAATAAATGCTCAGCTCGTATAAAATTTCGGAAAATAAATGCTTCTTTTCAAGTACACAGTAAAATTCAAATCCTTTGCCGAAATCATCAAAATATGAGTAGGTTCGTAAAACTGTGATTTTTCCTAAAACTTTTCAACAATACTTAAGAATTTTTATTTTTCAGATAGCATGGGGAAGTACATCTCTATGCCTACATGTCACTATGCAGGTGAAATCATGAATGATGCAATGTCGTATAACACAAGGAAAAATGCATCTCTATGCATGTATGTCAAGTGTGCATGTCAATTGCAATGTATCTCAGAGATGAACTCGTGTACTCACACTCTCAGAGTACTCAATCTCACTTTCTCGCACTTTCCACTCATCACGCTCAATTACTCAGTAGTGTATATGGCCAATCCAGCCCAGGGAAGATCCATCCTGGAATATATACATCAACTGACCATCAGTCACTCAGTACTGGGTAGGGCCAATCCAACCCGTAGGGAAGATCCATCCCTAGGTATAAAAGATTCGGATAAGATCCATGTCCAGGGAAGATCCATCTGTCAATATAAATCAACTGCGCTCACTGGGGGTGTGTGCAGACTCCGGAGGGGATACTTCAGCCCAAGCACCATAACCCAGATCTAAGCATAAATCAATATAACATGCTACGGCATACAGCCCGATCCCATAATATCACCCACAATCAAGCCCTCGGCCTCACTTGGTCATCAATCTCTCCAGTTTCTCAGGCTCACAATGCCATGAAACTAGCCCAAAAATGATGATATGATGTGTCAATATATAGCAACAGAGACTGAGATATGATATGAAATGAATGAACATAACTGAGTATGAAATTGCAATGTAAACAAATAACTCAACAGCAGGAATGACCTCAGTGGGTCCCAACAGAATAAGCATGTAGCCTAGACATGGTTTCTAACATGGATCACAGCTCAAAAACACCAGTACGTAGAGATTTCATGGTTACAGATAAGATCTGGTAACTACACAATACCACAGAAATAACGGAGTCACATCACAATTCACACGTGCACGCCCACACGCCCGTCAACTAGCATGTGCGTCACCTCAACACCAAATACATAACACATAATTCAAGTTTCATACCCTCAGCACCAAGTTTAGAAGTGTTGCTTACCTTAAACAAGCCAAATCCAATATCGAGCAGGCCAAGCGATGCTCCAAAAATGCCATCCCGCGCGTACCGACCTCCGAACTGCTCGAAACTAGCCAAGAGCAACTCAAATACATCAAATAAAGCCCAAGAAAATAATTTCAAATGATAAAGGTCAAATCCCTATCAAAAGCCCAAAATAGGCCAAAGGTAAAAACCCGGGCCCGCACCTCGCAACCCGACGAAACTAATAAAATTTGGAAACTCATTCAATTACGAGTCAAACCATACTAGTTTTCACTCAAATCCGACTCCAAATCGATGTTCAAAACTCAAAATTCACATTATGAAAGTTTAGGCAAAAACTCCCAATTTCTCTTTGAAATTCATCAACTAATTTCCACAAATGAGGATAGATTCACGAAATAAAATCAAAACCAAGTAGAGAATACTTACCCCAATCCATACGGTGAAAATTGCTTCAAAAATCACCTCAATCCGAGTCCCACATCTCAAAATATGATAAAAGAAACCAAAACCTCGATATATAATGAATCTACCCAGAACTTCCGCATTTGCGGACAAAATGCTGCACCTGCAGCCTCGCAATTGCCATCTAAAATGTCGCATCTGTGACTTCAGCTTGAAAGACCATGATCGCACTTGCGGAACACCTTTCGTGCCTGTGTCTCCGCAGAAGTGTGTGCACTACCGCAAAAGCATACTCCCAGCTCACGTCCACTCTCGCAGAAGCGTTCCAGACCCCGCAGAAGCGCTTGTGCATGTGCGCTTATTCCTCTGCAGAAGCGGAATTTACCAAGACACCTCCGATTCGTAGAAGCGAGAATTCCATCGCATAAGCGCATCCGCACCTACGGCCAATTTTGTGCAGGTGCGATGAACTAGTACCAGAACTGCCAATATGACCAAAATAAGCCGAAACTTGTCCGAAACACACCCTAACCCCTCGGGACCCCGTCCAAACATGCCAACAAGTCACACAGCGTAACACAAACCTACTCGATTCCTCAAATTACCTCTAACAACATCGAAACGACGAATCACTCCTCAAACCAAACTTAGACGAACTTGGACTTTCAACTTCCAAACTTGCGTCAAAACATATCAAATCAACTCGGAATGAATTCAAATTTTACTACAAGTTCCAAATGACATAACAATGCTATTTCAATTCCTCGAACCACAATCTGAATCTGATATCCTCAAAGTCAATTCCCTGTCAAACTTATGAACTTTCCAAACCTTCTAGTTTCCAATTTTCGCTAATTTGTGCTGAAACCTTCTAGAAACATCCAAATGCAAATCCGGGCATATTCCCAAATTCTAAAATCACCATCCGGACCTAACGGAACCATCAAAACTCCAATCCGAGGTCAAATGCCAAAAAGTCAAACTCGGTCAAGTCTTCCAATTCTAAAGATTCAAATGAAATTCATTCTTCTAAATCGATTCCGAACAACCTGAAAACCAAAACCGACAATTCACACAAGTCATAATACATCATGCGGAGATACTCGTGCTCTCAAGCTACTGAGCGAAGTGAAAATGCTCAAAACGACAGGTGGGGTCGTTACATCCTCCTCCACTTAAACATACGTTCGTCGTAGAACGTGTCCAGAGTTGTTCTTAAGCCGTCATATCGTCGTGTAACCTTACCATGTACATACCCGGGGGTGATCTCATGTCTCCTTATTCCATATAGGTCCGACAATAAAACATACTGAAGATCATTACTTCAACCTTAGCCTATAAACCTCAAAATCCAAATTTCAAACATCCGAAATCTCCTATAAGACCCGAATCTCACATTTACACACTGTATAAGTCTAAACAAGCTGCATCAAGCCATAACCATAACCCAAGATGTAATCACATGATATACCGCATAACTCGTGCACTTGTAGCAATAACTTCTGACCATAATAACTGCTCAAAACAAACCCGGCACCAGTAATAAACCTCTTATCAACAAGAACCTCGTTCTAAAACCTTCGTACACTGTCGATGATGAAAGAAATACATAGAAACTCATAACCATTCATCACATTAACAAGTCATGGAACTCCCTCTCCTTCAACAAAAACTATAGCCAATTTCTAAGTCGACTTCCAATATTATCCTCCATACATGCTGTAATCAAATCCGATAGCACCCATCGTAGATCCGACGACCTCATATTGACAAATACCAGCTACCCTACGGACATGCCACACCAATACTACCTAGAGCCACAACCCGTGCAATCTGTGCACCAATACGCAACAAGTCAAATGTACTCAATCATGGAAAATGATTCAAACAAGAGAACCATTCCGCAAGTTCAACAAGTACCACCACCACCGAAATACTACGAACCCAACCTACTTAGTAGAACCAAGACACACAAATCTAACACAATGGATCATATATTAACATAACCCCGCTGCAATGCGTGACCCTATCCAAACACTGTTCCATATGAAATACCTTAGCCATTATGCTCAAAATCAATAACCACGCGCAATTCGATATCAAGTACCTAAGGTACATGACCATAATCACTGAGAGACAAATAACACAATACCATAATCTGGAAAGAACATAACCAATGTGCAATCAATCATTCAATACCCTAATACCCATCTCACTCAAACTCCACCATAAGGCCAAAATAGAACCACATCATGGGTGCATATAACCAACGAATCACAACCCAACGTAGCATAGAGGAGTAGCACATAGATATATAAGAATACGAAAAAGCTCAACTCCATCGAATGGCACATCCTTCAACAATAGCAGTATGGAGTCAACCAATTCGACCCGGTGTAGAATACACATCCTCATTGGGTCTATCAATTGGGCCCCAAATCAACTCTGGTCATCCACAAATAGATAAATAACCCTACGAAGGTCCACATGACCTAACCATGACACGTACCATCATCTGTCTAGCTTTAGCCATATCCTCACAGCCCACAACCACGAAACAATCTGTTGCTGAAAATTTTCGGTCTCCAAATACATAGAATACATGAATCACCAGATCTGATCCAAACTCCACCATCCGAATGTCTAACACATCTCTCATACATGATCATCCAAAAGGAATACTTCTATAATTCTTTCGTGCCATATAGCAAAATCTGAATATCAGCAGTCGATCAACTAAGCGAATACCGCCATACCAATGAAGCATCCGTAAGTCTGAACACAGTGTGCCTTAGAAAATGTGCACTCTTTTCAAGAAATACCAATTAGTAATATCATTCACCTAGTCCTCTGAAACCGCTCATGTTGCCTAAGAATTCATGACCTTCCTTTCAAAACTGAGCCGTGACCTTGCACACACAATTTTTAATCCCACAAAACACACCGCATCATTCATGCCATCATATGAAAAGTAAGAGGATCTCATAATCAACTCTGAGTCACCAGGAGAACACATATCCGATCGGTCAAAAACCTTCCGTTTGATCCCATCTAAGAGAAAATCACAATACGCGACATGCTCCTCACGGCGGCTGGAAATATACACCTCAAATTGTGGTAGAAACCATTGAGAATAGTTTGAAATCCGTTTTCACATAACCCAGCTATGGGAACAGATCCCTCTAACTCAACCAGGTCACGTAGGTCACCAAAACCCAAGAGCATTGCCATGAAACACCTGTAGAGGCTCACCACATCATAAGTTCCCAAAGAACCGATCATATATATTATATTGCCTACTATCAAGCTGTACTATTTCTCTGAGTTCCTTCTGAATTACCCTCAAATGGACACTTCCCCCCGATAAGCCGCTGTATTCCCTCTTAAGCACTTCAAGAGTACCACCACCGAGACACACACTCTGAAAAGACCTTCTGTGAATCTTTCCTTCACCTTTCTGATACCGAAATGTAAAATCCATAATGATATAAAAATACCACGAGTCTCGACACCATCCAATGTAAATCTCATATCCTAGCCATATACAAATCCTTAAAATTATTAGTTGCTACATGAATATCTTGAATCTATTAGAACTTTCTCGAGAGTCAACCACCCTGCTCAAATCTTAATTGTGCCGTCAAAACAGGCCAAACGACCTGTGCCACATTAGCACAATAACACCCAAATAAGTAACCCACACCTCTAAACAACCGACTGAACCCCTACTCCGTGCACACTACATCCGTCACGAATAACAAACTCAAATCATTCCACAATTTTCATATACCAATAAAATGCAATAAATAAGGCATCCCGAAATTCCTTACTCAACTCATCCTTAAAGCCGACCTCTGCAAGTCATATCTGATTCACAAGTACGCCTCCCGCCGAAACCAGTACAACACATAACCAAGCAATCCAATCGTCGGTAGCAGACTCCCCCACTTAGCTCAAAGCTATAAAACACTCGATAACTCATAATACACATACTCTATTACTGCCATAATCCCGCACCAAAGTTCAACTAAATCCTTCATAAGCCCACATAACACAAACCATATAGTGCCTCAAATCATCTACTAAGCTTGCAGACATCCACATGACGATCAGGTCAACTTTCTCAACCAAATTCAAATTTAAACCTCAACACATATAGCCCGCTAGTAGAAAAGAAACTCTCTACACAACTTTATAAAGATCACACCTCCATAGATTACTCCGCAGGAGATAACCCACATGGTTAACCTCAAACTGACATATCTCTATCCCCTTTCAAAGCGATGGCTACTACACAATCGCTTAATCTTCCTGAGTCTGAACTCATCAACAAGACATGAAATTCTACTTCGTCCCCCAACTAGACAACCTGAAGAATCCGCCAACGCACTCATAACTCGAGACTATACGTCATATCAAGAAAGAAATCAAGCACCCAATAGTCCTTTTTTACCTCTCAAGCAAACTATTGTCGTCACATTTAATCCATTTGAACACATGCCGCGGTCACATCATATTTAATCATATAGCCATCCGACCATTCACCGAGCCATAAATTCCACTCATAGGGATACTACCGGACATATAAGTCCAAGAGCATATACTCACACAACTGAAATCCTCGTGCTCACGTTATAGTAAAAACCTAGCCTCAAGTCCTCCAGGCTAGCCTATTATCAGCACGCCAAAATCACATCTCGCACCTCATCCATGGAATGCCATCGATTGTATAGTACAACTGATACCGAGTGCTCACATGTGCATACGAATGCATGGAAGGATTTCAAAGAGTTTTTGATTCAAGCTGAATCAATGTCGCACGATTAAAAAAGAAGGATGGAAAGTTTATCCTAAATTCCTTATAACCTCTCGAAGATAGGTATGCACATCATCATACCGATCCGCAAGACTCTACTAGACACTTGCTCATGACTTGCAGAACTTATGAACCTAGAGCTCTGATGACCTAACCCACTAGGTAAGGCAATTAACAACTATCCAATTCCAATGAAGTTTAATAAGACAAATAAGAAAAAGAAAATATCTGAGCTTCTAAGATTGGAATTTACAAAGCTGGCATGAAATAAATACATCATCTATTCGCAATATAGATAAACAGATTTTCAATAAATCTAAGGCTACCATGAATAAGAGGCAGCTAAAACTGGAACACATGTACATCGTCAAATCTAGCTCCCGTCGATCACAGAAGCGTCAGCAGCAAACATCTGCATGCAAGGTGTAGAAGTGTAGTATGAGTACAACCGACCCCATGTGACCAATACGAGCAGGGACAAGGGTCAGAGTCCAACTCCAATAACCAGCAACAATTCATAACAATATAGTAAATATGGTGCAAGAAATAACATAATAAATAAATGCTCAGCTCGTATAAAATTCCGAAATTTTAATGCTTCTTTTCAAGTATACAGTAAAACTCAAATCCTTTGCCGAAATCACCAAATATGAGTAGGTTCGTAAAACTGTGATTTTTCCCAACACTTTCAACAATATTTAAGATGTTTCATTTTTTAGATAGCATGAGGAAAGTACATCTCTATGCCTACATGTCACTATGCTGGTGAAATCATGAATGACAAAATGTCGTACAAGATGAGGAAAAATGCTTCTTATGCCTGTATCTCAAGTGTGCATGTCAAATGCAATGTATTTTAAAGATGAACTCGTGTACTCACATTCTCAGCGTACTCAATCTCACTGTCTCACACTTTTCACTTATCATGCTCAATCACTCAGTACTGTATATGGCCAATCTAGCTTAGAGAAGATCCATCTCGAAATATATACATCAACTGACCACCAGTCACTCAGTACAGGGTAGGGTCAATATAGCTCGTGGGGAAGATCCATCCCCAGGTATAAAAGATTCAGACAAGATCCATGTCTAGGGAAGATCCATCCCTCAATATAAATTAACTGTGCTCACTAAGGGTGTGTGCAAACTTCGGAGGGGATCCTTCAGCCCAATTGCAGTAATAAGCCAAATCCAGGCATAAATCAATATAACATGCTGCGGCGTGCAATTCGATCCCATAATATCACTCACAATCAGGCCGTCAGCCTCACTCAGTCATCAATCTATCAAGTCTCTCAGGCTCACAATGCCATAAAACTTGCCCAAAAATGATGATATGATGTGTCAATATATAGAAACAGAGACTAAGATATGATATGAAATGAATGAATATGACTGAGTATGAAATTGCAATGTAAACAAAAAACTCAACAGCAAGAATGATCTCAGTTGGTCTTAACAGAATAAACATGTGCCCTGGATATGGCTTCTAACATTAATCACAGCTCAACAGCTCTAGTACGTAGAGATTTCATGGTTACAGATAAGATCAAGTAACTACACAGTACCAAAGAGATAACAGTCACATTTCACACGGTGCACGCCCACAGGCCCGTCACCTAGTATGTGTGTCACCTCAACACCAAACACATAACACATAATTCGGGGTATCATACCCTCAGCACCAAGTTTAGAAATGGCACTTACCTCGAACAAGCCAAATCCAATACCGAGCAAGCCAAGCGATGCTCCAAAAATGCTATCCCGTGCGTACCGACCTCTGAACGGCTCGAAACTAGCCAAGAGCAACTCAAATACATCAAATAAAGTCCAAGGAAATAATTCCAAATAACAAAGGTCAAGTCCCTAATCAAAAGCCCAAAATCGGCCAAAAGTCAAAACTCGGGCCCGCACCTCGTAACCCGACGAATCTTAGAAAATCCGAAAACTCATTCAATTACGAGTCCAACAATACTAGTTTCACTCATATCCAACTCCAAATCGATGTTCAAAACTCAAAAATTCACATTATAAAACTTTAGGCAAAAACTCCCAATTTCTTTTTGAAATTCATCAACCAATTGCCCCAAATGAGGATAGAGTCATGAAATAAAATCAAAACCAAGTAGACAACACTTACCCCAATCCATATGGTAAAAATTGCTTCAAAAATCGCCTCAATCCGAGTCCCACATCTCAAAATATGATAAAAGAACTCAAAACCTTGATATATAATGAATCTGCCCAGAAGTTCTGCATTTGCGAACAAAACGCTGCACCTACGGCCTCGCAATTGCGAGCTAAAATGTCGCATTTGTGACTTCAGCTTGAAATACCATGATCACACTTGCGGAACACCTTCCGCGTCTGCGACTCCACAGAAGCGTATGCACCACTGTAGGAGCGAACTCGTGGCTCACGTCCACTCTAGCAGAAGCGTTCCAGACCCCCATAAACGCTTGCGCATCTGCGCTTATTCCTATGCAGAAGTGGAATTCACCAAGACACCTCCAATTCATAGAAGCGAGAATTCCATAGCATAAGCGCGTCCGCACCTGCTGCCAATTTCGCGCAGGTGCGATAAACCAACACCAGAACTGCCAATATGACCAAAATAAGCCGATACTTGTCGAAAACACTCCCGAGCCCCCTCGAGACCCCGTCCAAACGTTCCAACTAGTCACATAACATAACACAGACCTACTCGAGTCCTTAAATTACCTCTAACAACACCTCAAACAAAACTTAGACGAACTTGAACTTTCAACTTTCAAAACTAGCACCGAAACATATCAAATCAACTCGGAATGAATTAAAATTCTGCATACAAGTCTCAACTGATATAACGAGGCTATTTAAATTCCCAAAACCATAATCCAAGTGCGATATCCTTAAAGTCAACTCCCGGTCAAATTTATGAACATTTCAAACCTTCGAGTTTCTAATTTTTGCCAATTTGTGCCGAAACCTTCTAGAAACATCCAAATGCATATTCGGGCATACACCCGAGTCCAAAATCACCATCCAAACCTAACGGAACCATCAAAACTCCAATCTGAGGTCAAATGCCAAAAAATCAAACTTGGTCAACTCTTCCAATTCTAAAGCTTCAATCATGAAATTCATTCTTCCAGATAGATTCCGACCAAGCTAAAAATCAAAATTGACCATTCACACAAGTCATAGTACATCATGCGGAGATACTCGTGCTATCAAACTACCTAGCAAAGTGAAAAATTCTCAAAACGACCGATCGGATCGTTACGGTTACCAAGGTCAATAGGGCCAGTTCCAGGGTCAGCAGTCACAATAGCCAAGGGCTTGTTATACTTGTGGAGATACTCGTGCCATCATTCCAGCACCGTTGCCTCACAGCGTGCTCAGCCAGTTAAAGGCAGGGGTCAGGCAGCAAGAGGTGGAGGTCAGATCGTTAGAGGTGGAAGTCGTCCCAGAGACATGGTTCAGAGTGGTGGGGCCCAGACCCGATGTTGTGTATTCCCAGCTAGGCCTGAGGCCGAGTTATCTGACGGCGTAATCACAAGTACTGTTCTAGTATGCCATAGAGTTGCTTCAGTTCTATTTGATCCGAGATCTACTTATTCCTACGTGTCATCCTATTTTGCTTCATATCTAGTTGTGCCTCGTGATTCCTTGAGTGCTCCTGTGTATGTGTCCACGCCTGTGTGAGATTCTATTTTCGTAGATCGCATCTATCACTCGTGTGTGATTACTATTAGGAGTCCTGAGACTAGCATAGATCTTCTACTTCTCGATATGGTAGATTTTGATGTTATCTTGGAGATGGATTGGCTATCACCTTATCATGCTATATTGGACTGTCACGCCAAGACGGTGACCTTAGCCATGCTGGTGTTGCCTCGATTAGAGTCGAGAGTGAATCATGTCCACTCTACCAGCAGAGTTATTTCTTATATGAAGGATCGACGTATGATCGATAAGGGGTGTCTAGCTTATTTGGCCTATGTTTGTGATTCGAGTTCGGAGGTTCCTTCCATGGATTCACTACTAGTTGTTCCTGAGTTTTCGAAGGTGTTTCCTGCAGATCTGTCCGGGATGCCACCCGACAGGGATATTGACTTCTGTATCGATTTGGCTCCAGACATGCAGCCTATTTCTGTTCCACCAAACCGTATGGCTCAACTCCGAAGGAATTAAAGGAGTGGTTGCAAGATTTTCTTGATAAGAGCTTCATTAGACCTAGTGTCTCAACCTGGGGTGCGCCCGTGTTGTTCGTGAAGAAGAAAGATGGGTCGATGAGAATGTGTATAGACTATCAACAGTTGAACAAGGTCACTATCAAGAAGAAGTATCTATTATCGTGGATTGTTGACTTATTTGATCAGCTTCAGGATGCCAAAGTGTTTTCGAAGATTGATTTGAGGTCTGGTTACCATAAGTTGAAGATTAGGGCATCATATGTCCCTAAGACGGCTTTTTCGGACTCGGTATAGGCATTATGAGTTCCTAGTGATGTCATTCGGGTTGGCTAATGCCCCGGCAACATTTATGGTTTTGATGAACCGGATGTTTAACCCCTACTTGGATTCGTTTGTGATTGTATTCATTGATGATATATTGATCTACTCCCTTAGTCGAGAAGAGCATGAGCAGCATCTTGGAATTGTACTTTAGACTTTGAGAGATAGCCTGTTATATGCCATGTTTTCAAAGTGTGAGTTTTGATTAGATTCAATCGCCTTTAAGGCATGTTGTATCGGCAGAGGGCATAAAGGTGGATCATAAGAAGATTGAGGCAATTCAGAACTGGCCTAGACCTACTTCAGCTACGGAGATCCGGAGTTTCCTAGGATTGACGGGTTAGTATCGCTGGTTCGTGGAAGGATTTTCATCCATAGCAGCCCTGTTGACTAGATTGACCCAGAAGTTTGCCCCGTTTAGATGGTCGAATGAGTGTGAGTTGAGCTTCTAGAAGCTCAAGACTATTTTGACTACGACGCTGGTGTTGGTGTTGCCCACAGGTTCAGGATCCCACACGGTGTATTATGATGCATCTCGTATTGGGCTCGGTGTAGTATTGATGCAGGATGGCAGGGTGATTGCATACGCGTCGCAGAAGTTGAAGGTTCACGAGAAGAATTACCCTATTCATGACTTAGAGTTGGTAGCCATTATTCATGCGCTAAAGATTTGGAGGCACTACCTTTACGACATGTCGTGTGAGGTATTCACGGATCATCGAAGTCTGCAGTATTTGTTCAAGCAAAAGGATCACAATTTGAGGCAGAGGAGGTGGTTGGAGCTGTTGAAAGACTATGATATCACCATTTTGTATCATCCTGGGAAGGCCAATGTGGTGGCCGATGCCTTGAGTAGAAATCTGTGAGTGTGGTTAGCCTTGCGTATATTCCAGTTAGTGAGAGGCCGCTTGCTGCAGATGTTCAGGCTTTGGCCAATCAGTTCATGAGATTAGATGTTTCAGAGCCCAATCGTATTTTAGCCTGCACAGTCGCTCGGTCTTCCTTGTATGAGCGCATCAAAGATCGTCATTATGATTATCCCCATATATTTTTCCTTAAGGAAACGGTGCGGCACGGTGGTGCCATGCAAGTTACTGTTGAAGATGATGGGGTTTTGAGAATGTAGGGTTGTATTTGTGTGCCAATGTGGATGAGCTTCGTGAGTTGATTCTTTGATCTAGACGAAGGGGTTTATATGAAACAACCTGAAGGATTGTCCTCTAGTAATGGTGAACACTTGGTATACAAGCTAAAGAAATCCATATATGGATTGAAGCAAACCTCCCCTCAGTAGTATTTAAAATTTCAGGATGTTATCTCTTTATTTGATTTATTGAGAACATTATAGATCAATGTCTATACCATAAGATCAGTGTGAGTAAAATTTATTTTCTAATTCTATATGAGGATGATATCCTTCTTGCAGTCAATGATAAGGGAACACTATATGAACTGAAATAATTTCTCTCTCAAAAATGGGTGATGCATCTTATGTCAATTGCATTAAGATTCATCGAGATAGACATCGTGTTATTTTAGGTTTATCTCAGGAAACCTATATCAATAAAATTTTAGAGAGGTTTCAGATGAAGAATTATTCACCAAGTGTAACTCACATAGAGAGGGTTGACAACTTCAATTTGAACCATGCCCGAAGAACGATCTTGAGAGGGAACAAATGAAGGACATTCATATGCTTATGTTATTGGAAGCTTAATGTATGCTCAGGTTTGCAATAGAACTGATATTGCATTTGTTATTGGAATGTTAGGAAGATATCAGAGTAACCCAGGTCTTGACCATTGGGGAGCTTCAAAGAAAGTCTTAAGATACCTTCAAGGGACAAGAGACTACATGCTTATGTTCAAACGATTAGATAATTTGGAAGTGATTGGTCACTCTGATTCAGACTTTACTCGCTATGTTGATTCACGCAAATTAACATCAGGATAATTTTTATGTTGGCTGGTGGAGCTATATCTTGCAGGAATGCCAACACAGACTCTGACTGCTACTTCCATTATGGAGGCTGAGTTCGTTTCTTATTTTGAGGCTATATCACGTGGTGTATGATGGAAGAGTTTCATTTTTGGGCTTAATATCGTCGATTCTATCTCTAGGCCATTAAGGATATATTGCAATAATTTAGCTACTATCTTTATGGCTAAGAATAACAAAAGTGGGAGTCGAAGTATACATATCGATATTAAGTATCTAGCCATAAGAGAAAGTATTAAAGATAAAAAAAAATATTGTCATTGAGCATATTAGCATCGAATTAATGTTAGTTGATCCTTAAATTTAAGGATCATGTTGCATAGAATGGGACTTGGTTTTACAATGTAAATTTTTGTTGTAACAACGAATATTGATGAAACTATAATTTTGTGTGAAATTTCTCACATCGTTATTGTGTACAATCAGTTATTTTGAGAAATATCACTGAAGTATGGACCTAGAGTAAACATTAAGTATATTCATTGTGAAATACGGGCTAAGGTTTAGAGGCATGATACATTATGATACATGGAAGATAAAACTCATTCTTAGAGGACTTATCGCTATGGTTCATGTATTTGTTTCTTTTAAAGAAAGAAGAATTGACGAATTTTGAGTAACATTGTATGTATATACGGACCAAGTGGGAGAATCTGAATTACTTCTTCATTTAAGTGGTGTACATTCATGTGCTTGTCCATTTCCTATTTGTCTTCTTCATTGTTGAGACATATACTTAAATAAAGACTTAAAAGATACAATGTCTTTATTAATGTTATGTTATGTCTAAATCAAAGTGAAGTTAACTTATGATACATTAATTGTCTATTAGTTTCCTATGTGTTTCTGACGGAGAAAAATGTAGGATGATTTCCTATTTAAGGAGGTGGTGATAGATCCCTATACCGTGCAATTTAGAAAGTCACTACACCATCTAAAGTAAGTTGATATAGTGTAGAAGTACATATACACAAAGTTTTATCTCAAACAATAATGGCAGGAGGTAAGTCGATCTTCCTATTTTGCTGCAATTCTGCTCTCTATATGCGTTAGACATTTTTAGATTGTGTAAATGTCTTATAAGAAGTAGTAGTTAATTGTGATAGAGATACATAATAGATATTGATAACAGAAAATTTAATTGATAAACATATGTACATGTGCTTTTTGTCCGATTCAAAATTATGAGTCTTTTCATCTATAAATTAGGAGAAAGAATACTAGTTGATTTATACAAATGTAATGATCCCACCGGTCGTTTCGAGCTTTAGCGATCCGTTCAGTAGTTCGACGTCTTGAGTAGCTACATATTGTATATCATGACTAGTGTGCATGGCCGGATTTGATTTTGGATGGTTCGGAATGAATTCGGATGAGTGATTATCGTTTTAGAAGCTCATTTAAAAAATATTGATCGAGGTTTGACTTTTGTGGGAACGACCCCGTAGAGGTGTTTTGACAGCTCTGATAAGTTCGTATCGTGATTTTAGATTTGGACGCATGCGCGGAATTGAATTCGGAAGTACGTAGGTTGATTTGGGATGTTTTACCGAAAGTTGAAAATTTTAAGGCTTTGAATTTTCATAAGTTTGACCATAGGTTGACTTTATAACTATCGTGTTTGGACTTCTTTTTGGGGACTTGAAATAAGTCCATTTTGTTATTTGGAACTTGTCTGCAAATTTTGGTGTCATTCCGAGTTGATTTGATAGGAATCAGATGCGCGATTGTGTTTTAGAAGTTCTTGAGTTTCATGTTGAATTCATGTGTTTTGAGGTCCGATTCGTGGTTTTGGAAGTTTTTTTTGATTATTTGATCGCACGAGTGAGTCTGTTTTATGTTTTTAAACTTGTGTTGATGTTTGGTTTGGAGCCTCGAGGACTCAGGTGAGTTACGGACGCGTGGCAGAGTGTTTTGATAGAGTTCAACACTGCTGGTTTTGTGTAGAAGCTTCAGGTCTCGCAATTTCAAGAAACGAGTCACAATTGCAATGCTAGTTTAGGTCTGTTAAGTTCGCATTTGCGAACCAAAATTTCGCATTTCCGAAGGAGGGGCTAGGCGCAAGCTATTTCGCATTTGCGATCAATCAGGTCGCATTTGCAAGTGTCCATTGTTCGCTTTTGCGAACTTTATGTCGCATTTGCGACTCCAGCAGGAATGGTGGATCTTCACTTTTGCGATGAATTTCTCGCATTTGCGAACCTCATGTTGCAATTGCGACACCTGCGACTAGGCATAACAGTTGAGGGATGGGAGTTTGGTCTCATTTTCATATTTTGGAATCCTAGACTCGGTCGGAGCCGATTTTGAAGAGGGATTTTCATCTACAAATTTTGGAACAGTGATCCTAATCTATTTCTAATCATATTCCATCATTATATCTTGGATTTTAACATAAAAAATCATGTGAATCAAAGTGAAAATTTGTAAAACTTTATCAAGTTTTTGAAAAATAGGAATTTGAATTTTGAGAGTCGATTTCGACTCGAATTTTGAAACTAATGACATATATGAACTCGTGAGGTCATGGTTAGTCAGAATCTACCATTGGACCAAGGTTTTGACCGGACAAGTCCCAAGTTGACTTTTGTTGACTTTTGAATAATTATGTAAAGATCGTAGCTTTGATTATTTGAATTGGTTCCTCTTGCGTTATTTGATGTTATTAAGTCAATTTTTGATTAGATTTGTGCCGAGCGGAGGTGAATTTTAAAGGAAAATTATATTTGAGAATTGATTGAGGGCCTTTGAGGTAAGTATCTTGCCTAACGTTGTGTGGGAGAACTACCCCGTAGGGATTTGTTGGTTTGTACTATTTGAGTTACATGAAAGACGTGTACATGGGGTTACGAGTGTGCACATGGTTATATGTGAAAAATTTGACCTGATTAGACTCTTAGGTTCTTATGTTCTTAAAAATGAAGTTGTCTTATCATAATAAATCCTTCATTTGCTAAATTTCCCCTTATGTGTCTTAATTGAAGTTGACTGATCCATGTTATACCCTTGTTGCCAAATAAACTCTTATGTGCCTTAATTAAAATGGTTGCCTCTTTTATTGCCATGTTATCTTTTCCGTAATCGTTTAACCTTAATTGAAGTATTTGTTATCCACTCCAATTTTGACTTACCCTTATTTGGAATCATTGCTACATGTTATTTCCCTTATCGTGAGTTGTACTTACTTGGATTCATTTACATGCTATCTTTCTTGTGTCGAGTTGTACTTATTTGGAAACATAGTTATATGTTATCCTTTCAATTGTTGCGTTACTCTTATTTGATATCGTTGTTACACACTATCGCTCTTGTTGTTGAGTTATTCATTTTTGAAACCACTATTACTTGCTATGTCTTTCATTTGTGAACTCGTTCTTCTATTTCCGTGTGTTTTGTAATTCTTGTATTGATTTACTTGTTGTACTTGTGTTATTGTTGTTGTTGTTGTTGTTGTTGTTGTACTCAGTGTTGTTGAACCGAGGGCTATGTGTGGTTGTGGCATTGTAATTTGTTTTGAGTAAAGTTGTGGCATATGGGCACATGTGATGCAAGTCATATTGTGTTATTTTCTAGCAAACTCTGTATAGCTTATGACTTGTACTACCGGTCTTGGGATATTGTATTGCATTCGGGATTATTGGTTTACTATAAAAGTTTAAGTTTCATGGTTAATAGTTGTTTCTGGATAAATTCTGTCATTTAATTCAGTAGTGTCAAGCTTACCTAGTCTTAGTGACTAGGTTCCATCATGACATCGTCCGGAGGGAAATTGGGCTCATGACAAGTTGGTATCAGAGCTCTAGGTTCATAGGTGCTACGCTTCATAAGCGAGATTAGTAGAGTCTTGCGGATCTGTACAGAGACGTCTGTACTTATCTTTGAGAGGCAACGAAACTATTAGGAAAAACTTCACTTCTTTCATTCCTATCATGTGACTTTATTGATTTTTAGTTTGAGCTTTAGTCATTCTTTCTCTCATAGATGCTGAGAACATGAGCTGCAGTTACTAATGGCACAGCCCCCAGAGCCGGTTGTTGCTATGAGCCGGGGTAGAGGCAGAGGTAGAGGTCGAGGAGGAGCACGTGTTACAGCTAGAGAGCCTACCAGAGCAACAGCTGAGGAGCCACCAATAGCTCCAGTTGGGGGACAGGCACCGGAGGCGCCTGTTGCTACCCCGGGACTTCAGGAGACTTTAGGACAATTCCTGAGCATGTTTGGTACGTTGGCTTAGGCGGGGTTGATTCCGGTTGCACCAGCTACTTTACCAACAGAGGGAGGAGCTCAAACTCCCGTTACCCGTTTTCCAAAGAAGCGAGTCCACGTTTCAGGTTCTAAGTGTCATGCCTGTACAACCTATTGTTCCGGTTCACCCCACAGTTAGGGCTGCAGCATCTGAGGAGGAACAACTTAGACTTGCAAGGTTCAAGAAGTATCACTCTCCTACTTTCAATGGTTTGGCTTCAGAGGATGCACATGGTTTTCCAGAGGAGTGCCACTATATTCTCCGCACTATGGGTATTGTGGAGATGAGTGGGGTTGCTTTTACTACATTCCAGCTTAAGGGAACAACATATCAGTGGTGGCGAGCGTACGAGTTGGGTAGCCCGGCTGATGCAGCTTTACTTTCATAGACTCAATTCTCATAGATGTTCTTGAGAGAGTTTGTTCCCCAGACCCTCCGGGATGCATGGCACACGGATTTTGAGTAGCTGTGCCAGAGCACTATGTCAGTGTCACAGTATGCTGTTAGATTCAGTGATTTGTCCAGACATGCACCTGCTTTAGTTTCTACAGTTAGAGAGCGAGTCCGCAAATACATTGAGGGGCTCAGTCATGGTATCCGATTTAGCATGGCTCGGAAGTTGGAGGCGGATGTTCCGTTCTAGTAGGTGGTAGAGATCGCTCGCAGATTAGAGGACATGCAAGTTCAGGAGGGAGAAGTTAGGGAGGCTAAGAGGCCTCGTGGACCGGGAGGATCTATTGATCCTTATTTTTGAGGCAGGGTACATCATGGTAGAGGTTTTGTGGGTCAGCCAGTACAATTTGCAGTTCAGGCTTCACGTGGTGCTTCAAATATAACATGGGTCCTAGAGTACTTGTATCGGACGGCTTCCACAGCCATGTCAGCGTAGAGGTTGCTTTGAGTATGGAGATACCAACCACATGGTGAGAGATTGTCCCAGACTCCAGACAGATATGTCACAGCAAGGTATTCAGGCTATGAGATCTGCTCTAGTTGTTGCTATACCTGCACCGCCAGCTAGGGGTGGAGGTCAGGCGGGTAGAGGTCACCCTAGAGGGGGAGGCCGGACCCATTGTTACACTCTTTCGGGTTGGGCAGAAGCCGATGCACTAGATGATATCATTACAGGTATGGTTTCAGTTGAGTACAGAGATGTATTTGTGTTACTTCGATCCGATCCCATTTATCAGTTAGATTCATCCTACCTTGCTTCAGATATGGTTGTGTTTAGTGATTTATGTACTCAGTTCATGTGCGCATGCTAGTTGAGAAATTTGTTGTGATAGCCCATGTCTATCGTTCTGGTTTGGTTTCTATGGTAGGTCATGGGACGTAGTTGGACTTTTTGTTTGTTATATACGGTAGGATTTGGTGTGATTTCCGGATGGTTTGGCCCGACTTGTGGTTTGGGTGCTCTACAGGTACGGGGAGTTGTTACATGTCATAGTTCTAGTTTTACGAGGTTGAGTTAGTAGGATAATTAGTTGTTGAGATGTTTACTTTACTTATGACTCCGAGTGGAGGATGGGAACCTGGTGTTTTGATGGATACGTGTGTTTGTGCTGTGCTATGTGCCGCGAAGAGGTCATATTAAGGCAAGATTTGTTGTGGTTGTTGCGTGTGTCTTGCTTCTCCCTTGTGGATTGGATCCGTAGTATGGTATCTATGAGGAGTTGTGCTTATTTGGCTTGTTTGACAGTTCTCTCATGTGTTTCTCTCTTCATATTTCAGTCACATTTGAGTTGTGCTTGCTGGGTTTGGATTGCAATGTGGGTGCCCATGTGGTGTTTGGGGTGGCTTGTTGACCGGATGGGTAGTTATGAGTTTCACATGTTTCTTGTATTATTTGCAGTGTTGTGAAGGTCTGGAACAAGGTCCTATTCGATATGAGTCTGTTTGCTGGTACCGGGTTTGGTTATAGGCGACATTGCGGTCAGAGTTGTTGTAGTGGGCATATGGATGATGTGTTATGTCGTGTGGTTATACTTTGTAGGTGTATGCATGAGCTGTTGCAGCTAGTTGAGGATTTTACAGTGTGTTTGTGTGTTAATGGTGCCCTTGGTAGATGTAGAAATTTGATTTTATGGCTTTTCGGCATGAGTAGAAGGGGTAATATCTAGTTGAGATGATGTTGTCGTGTTTACGTGGATTGGGGTGACGTGGAATATCCCCCCCCCCCCAGTATATGTATGGTGAGTAAATATAGTGATTTGATGGCTTGGGGAAGACTTTTGGCACGTTCGAGGATGAATGTTTGTTCAAGAGGGGGAGAATGTAACAACTAGACCGGTCGTTTCGAGCCTTAGCGATCCGTTCAGTGGTTTAAGGTCTTGAGTAGCTACATATTATGTATCATGACTTGTGTGCATGGCCAGATTTGATTTTCGGATGATTTGAAATGAATTCGGATGAGTGATTATCTCTTTAGAAGCTCATTTCGAAAATGCTAACCGAGGTTTGACTTTTGTGGGAACGAAATCCGTAGCGGTGTTTTGACGGCTCCGATAGGTTGGTATCTTGATTTTGGACTTCTGCGCTTGCCGGAATCGAATTGGGAAGTCCGTAGGTTGATTTGGGATGTTTTGCCGAAAGTTGACAATTTTTAAGGCTTTGACTTTTCATAAGTTCGATTGTAGGTTCAGTTCATAGCTATTGTGTTTGGATTTCTGTTTTGGGACTTGGAATAAGTCCGTTTTGGCACTTGGAACTTGTCCGCTAAGTTTGGCGTCATTCTAAGTTGATTTGATAAGAATCGGACGCGCGATTGTATTTCGGAAGTTCTTGAGTTTCATATTGAATTCATGAGTTTTGAGGTTCGATTCGGGGTTTCAGATATTATTTTGACGATTTGATCGCACGAGCGAGTCCCTGCTATGTTATTAGACTTGTGTTGATGTTTGGTTTGGAGCTCCGAGGACTCGAGTGAGTTCCGGACGTGTTGCAGAGTCTTTTGATAAAGATCAACACTGCTGGTTTTGTGCAGAAGCTTCAGGTCTCGCAATTGCAAGAAATGAGTCACAATTGCGATGATAGTTTAGGTTTATTAAGTTCGCATTTGCGAAGGAAGGGTTGAGCAAGCTATTTCGCATTTGCGATCAATCAGGTCGCATTTGCGAGTATCCATTGTTCGTTTTTGTGAAATTTATGTCACATTTGCAACTCTAGCTGGAATGGGGGATCTTCGCTTTTGGGATAGATTTCTCGCATTTGTGAGGTTCGCATCAGGTCACAATTGCAACACTTGCGACTGGGCATAAGAGCTAAGGGACAGGATTTCAGTCTCATTTTCATATTTTTTAGCCCTAGACTCGGTAGGAGGTGATTTTGAAGAGGGATTTTCATCGACAAACTTCGGGAAGTGATCCTAATCTATTTCTAATCATATTCCATCATTATATCTTGGATTTTAACATAAAAAATCATGTGAATCAAAGTGAAAATTTGTGAAACTTTGTCAAGTTTTTGAAAAAAAATAAATTTGAGTTTTGAAAGTCAATTTGGACTCGCGTTTTGAAACTAATCACATACATGAGCTCGTGGGGTCATGGGTAGTCGGGATCTACCATTGGACCCGGGTTTTGACCGGACGGGTCGCAATTTGACTTTTGAACAATTGTGTAAAGATCGTAGCTTTAATTATTGGATTTGATTCCTCTTGCATTATTTGATGTTATTAAGTCGACTTTTGGTTAGATTTGTGCCGAGCGGAGGTGAATTATAATAGAAAAGCTATTTTTGAGAATTGATTGAGGGCCTTTGAGGAAAGTATCTTGCTTAACGTTGTTTTGGCGAACTACCCCGTAGGGATTTTTTGGTTTGTACTATTTGAACTACTTGAAAGATGTGTACACGTGGTTACGAGTGTGTACACGGCTTATATGTGGAAAATTTTACCGGATTAGACTCTTAGGTTCTTATGTTCTTTAAAAATGAAGTTGTCTTATCATGATAAATCCTCCATTTGATAAATTCCCCCTTACGTGTGTTAATTGAAGTTGACTGATCTATGTTATACCCTTGTTACCAAATAAACTCTTATGTGCCTTAATTACACTTGTTGCCTCTTTTATTGCCATGTTATCTTTTCCGCAATCGTTTAACCTTAATTGAAGCTATTGTTATCCCCTCCAATGTTGACTTATCCTTATTTGGAAACCATTGTTACATGTTATCTTCCTTAGTGAGTTATACCTACTTGGAATCATTTACATGCTATATCTCTTGTCGTCGAGTTGTACTTATTTGGAAACGTTGTTACATGTTACCTTTCAATTGTTGAGTTACTCTTATTTGATATCGTTGTTACACATTATCTCTCTTGTTGTTGAGTTATTCTTGTTTGAAACCATTACTGTTTGGTTTGTCTTTCATTGTGAACTCGTTCTTCCATTTTCGTGTGTTTTGTAGTTCTTGTGTGGACTTACTTGCCGTACTCTTGTGTTATTATTGTTTTTATTACTGTACTTGGTGTTGTTGAGCCGAAGGCTATGTGTGATTGTGGTATTATAATTTGTTTTGAGAAAATGTTGTGGCATATGGGCACATTGGTGAAAGTCATTATATTGTATTGTTATGTTTTGGTACACATGATAGTGGTAAGAGGATTGTTGGGGTGTTCGCATTTGAGTTGCCCGTGCTATTATTATCATTGACATTTGCACATGTGCGTGACAAGGCGGGATATATATATATATATGTGTGTGT
>MCJB01051264.1:26755-118456 GCA_002018475.1 Nicotiana obtusifolia | reverse complement strand
GGGGGGGGGGGGGTTTGTGCATGTGGCGAGACAAGGGGGAAATATTATTATGCACGTGCGGCGAGACAAGGCGGGCATTTACTTTATTGTTGCGCATGTGGCGAGACAAGGGGGACTATGTCAAGGATGATTTGTGATGACTCGTGACTATGTCAAGGATGATTTGTGATGACTCGTGATGGCCTGGGGGCATTGTTATTGATGATATTTGTGTAGTGGTGTGCCTACTTTGTGTGAGTTATGCATTTTACATTTTGTTGTGTTGCTTCCTATGTACCATTCGGTGTCTCTGTTCTTGCTTATTGACTTGAGTTGTGGTAGAATACTTGCACAAGCATACATGTAATTAATCACTCATATCGGTTTAAGAAGAAGAATCCTGACGTTTATTTGACCATTTACATGCATTCTCATTTACTTTCATTCTGTGTGAGAGTTGTATTATTGTTGGCACGTGACTTGTCCGTGCGGTCATGAGTTATTGTTATCATTTGCACGTAAGTTGTCCGTGCAGTTGTGAGTTATTGTTATCTTTGGCACGTGAGTTGTCTGTGCGGATATGAGATATTGTCACTCCCTTAGTACGTGAGTTGTCTGTGCAGATATGAGGTATTAATAGCATCGACATGTGAGTTGTCCGCATAACACGTGAGTTGTCCATGAGATTGTGATTGTAATGTGGCACAAGGTGTCAAGTGATTAGGGTCGTGAATTGAAATTATGAGGTGTAGTACCCTGGGAAAGCTCTTGAATAGATCTTGTGTGAAAGTAGTTGTTCTTATTGAGTTGTTACTTGTTCTCCTTGACGAGCGCAAAACATAGGCTTAAATTCTGCTTGCTAATCAAATATAGTATGGTATAATATCGTATCCGCAGGGATTGGATTTAAACAGTATTCTCGTAATTTTTAGCTTGGTTTCTATCCAAGATGATCAACAGTTAAGATTTATAATATGTTTAACTAAAATTAACTAAGAATCTAAAGCTATTGACTAATGACAATCGAAACAAGGAATAAGCAAAGAAGGTTATCAATGGGAAAACATAAAGTTTTGATAGGATATGTGCAAGATAATTGTTTGGGATCTAACTCTAGATAATTCACTTCTAATGTTCAAGTGAGTCTCTTGAATTCACTCAATTATTAGTTCCAACGTTCAGCTAAAGTCCTCTCTCGATTAAGTCTTAGCCTCAGAAGATGAACCAATTTAAGCACGTGAAGATATGCAAGAATGCACAATGGATTGGTCTTTGAAAAAACTCTTTCAATTATTCTCCTAACTAGGTTTAATCAATGATCAACTAGCCTCTTTCGATTACTTAGAAGAGATTAATGAACTCAACCAACAATATAATGCAAAGATATCACAAGTTATGCCTCTCTCGATTACGTGAACTATTGAATATAGATGCAACAATTAAATCATCCAAAAATGTTTCAATACATAAAACTAGAGTTATAACCCACAAACAATCATCAATACACCAAATCCATCAAACCTTAAAGAGAACTACTCCATAGATATGGAGAAATTCATCACAAATAATATTAAAGTATAGGACAACATAAATTCAATCCAAACTCGGGTCTTGAGTGAGGAAGGAATGATGAAATCCTTGCCCTAGTGTTCTTCCAACTCCTCCTTAGCCTCCTTAGTCTAATGTATGTCAAAAACTCCAGAAAATAATATTTTTTCATGTATTTATACCAAGTAGGGTCGGGCCCAGACGAAACCACCTTCCCTTAGCCGAAATAGGACACTGGCTATGTACAAATAGCACAGGCGCGCCGCATGAGGCGACGCTCCATGCGGGGCATTAGTGGGGAAATTCAGAGAGCTCAACAATTGACAAGAAGAAGAAAGGCAGCCGTGGCGCACCACACGCCGCCATGCGCGCCGCGGTTGTGGAGTTTTCTCAGAGTACAGATTTTTATTTATTTTTGATGTCCAGACTTGGTTCTCGACCGCCGAACGCAATCCCGTGTTAATCTTTTGGGATTTTAATCGTGCATCGAAGCTCCAAATAGCTCGAATTAGCTCCACAACATCTACCGATTAAAGCTCAAACACAACTAAAGTGAAGAGAATTAGAGTGCAATAAGCGACTAAAACATGAGATTATTGCTTACCATCAACACCCCACGCTTATGCCATTTTTCGTCCTCGAGCAATCAAATTACACTTCATATAGATACGACCTCTGTCAACAGCTGTCATAACTCATCACACCAAGAATATTTAAAACAAATTAAGCACAATACCGTCACATCCTCGCCTCAAGAATTTACTCAAAAGCACCACACATTTTTCACAATCCGCTCACTTACTCTAACACAGAGATCAATGACATTACCTTTCCTTCATGAATCAAGTGCCCTCACACAACAATAGAGAGTAGTTCCGCACACAATAAAATTTAAGGACAATCAGGAACTCAAGATAGAAAGAATTCACTCACTCTCAGAAACAACATTCATATGCCACACAAGACGTAACATAAGCTTGCACGTAGTGTACTACTCTACTAATTGAGTTCATTCAGTCAAGGATCAAGTAGGCTTTTAATTGGTTGTAATGTAGGCTGCGGGATGGGTAGGATACATTTACATATAAGAGTGACTACACTTCCCTAAGCACTCTAATACATAATTAACTGTTCAAATCCCACACTTATGTCAAACCATAATTCCACCTTCACATCAAGATACATCATCTCTCTACTTCTTTAAGCATAATTACATCAAGAGTTACCATGGTCAAGGAATATTTGCACAACAATGCAACTATTTTTTCTTTCTTTTTTTATTCAATTCCAGTGGCTCTTACTTTTTCAAAACATTGCACCTTTCTCCTTATTTCAATAGTTCCACTCAAAAGCCAAACCAACACCCCACACTTTAACTTTTTCAAAGTTCATAACAAATTCACGTGCTCACGAGAGGTACAAGGTTCAAATAGATGGTCAATTCAAATAAATGGGTAAGGCTCGTAATGTGTATGCCATAGAAACAGAATTACAGGCTCAAAGGGGTTAACTAAGATACATAACGGTTAGGTGGGTAAGAACATATAACTGGTTCAACAAAGAAACACCTACATCACTTCCAAGACTGAACTAAAACTACTATTTCGCTTTGCAAACACAGGGGAAAGTTATAGACATCAAATGCAATGCACAGAATACATAAAACCTCACCCACTCATGGCATGTAACTCACTCCGGATCGGACTATCAAGACACTTTAGTCAAAGTAGTTAAGCAAAGTTAAGATTATACAATTTAAGGTACTTATACAAGCATCAAAAATTGAGCCTAAGCGTCGTAACTAAAGCACTCACTATTCTCAAGGAATAATAAAGGTAAGAGATATTGCCTTCAATTCAAATTACAGCACAAGGTTTCCTACTCCTAAATAAAAACAAAAACTATCTACACCCGGTTCAAACAAAACCCTTAGAAAAGAACCATGGCACAACGAAAAACCAAGGGGGACTTGTTACACTACCTAACAAAAAAAATCTTTTTGACTTTTTCTTCAACTTTATTCCCTCAAGAAACTCGTCGATGATATCCATCATGGGAAAAATCAAAAAGTTTTAGAATATGTTTTTTTCAATTTTTTCTCTATCTCTAACTACTAAAACTACAAAAACAAAAGTAAAACTAAAACTAAAACTAATATACATACATACAAACATACAACTATCCCCCACCCCATACTTTAAGTTGTGACATGTCCTCATGGCACACAATTACAGGCATAAGGTAAAGGAAACTTCTCTGAATATCTAGTCGGGGTCTGAGTCAAAGTCGGGCTCTATTCCCCGTGCCCAAACTAATGCACACATCCATGCAAATAGCTTCTTCTCAGCCTTTTTGGGATACACGCCATACTTATCTTTCTCACTCACTGCAGCCTTCTCTTTTGCGCCCTTCACTTTCCACTCAACACTTACAGCTGGTCTCTCTTTTTGTGCCCCCTTTTCTACATCCATCTCTAATGTCACAGTCTCCTCACCCACTTTAAGCATGAGTTTTCTCTCATGTATATCTAATATCGCTCTGCTCGACGCTAAGAATGGTTTTCCTAAGATGAGAGGGACCTCTTTGTGTTCCTCCATATTCACCACTATAAAATCCACAGGAAATACGAACTTATCCATCCAAATTAACACATCTTCCACTATCCCCTCAGGTAATATAGTCGTTTGGTCTGCCAGCTGCAAAGATATAGGTGCATACCTTATCTCTCCAATCTCCTTCTCTAGTTTCTAGTAAATAGATAGAGGCATTAAATTAATTGAGGCACCAGAACCACATAAAGATTTATCAAAATTGACAGTTCCTAATGAGCAAGTATAGTAAAACTCCTTAGATCTCCACACTTTTGTGAGAGTTTATTTTGCAATATCCCACTGCAATACTCTATGAGTTTGACCACTAAGGTCTCTTCTATCTTCCTCTTCTTTGTAAGGATCTCCTTCAAGAATTTGGCATAACCAGGCATTTGTGAGAGCACTTCTGTGAATGGTAAGTTCACAAGAACTTGTTTCAGCACATACAGAAATCTTCCAAACTGCTTGTCCAGCTTTTCTCTATATAGCTTTTGGGGAAAGGTAAAGCAGGAATATGCTTGCTCTCATCATGTTCCTCCCTTCTCGATGTTTCTCCCTTCTTCTTTTTCTCAGCTTTCATCTAGCCCTTCTTCTTTTTATCAAATCACTCTTCAGCTGCTCCCCACTTTCTTTTTCGAGTTTCACATCATTTTGGATTGCGGTGGGATCTTTCAAAACTTGCCCACTTCTCAAGGTTATAAAATTCACTATTTCTTTGGGATTTCTCTCAGTATCAACAGGGAGAGTTCCTGGAGCCTCTCAGATAATACTGTTGCAAGTTGCCCAACCTGTCTCTCAAGGTTTCGAAAAGTTGTGCCCAGTTCTTTGATAGCTGCTCCATGGGCTTCCATCCTCTCATCTGTCTTGATAATCAAGGCCTTCATTATATCCTCTAGACCAGGTTGATTGCACTATTGAGGCTTGCGGCCTCGACTGATTCATAAAGCACGGAGCTCCTTATCCCTAAAATCTGGGGTTGTTTTGTTGCCTTGCATTTGCGGTACACCCAGGTGAACTCCATGAAAACCGGGGTGCTTCTGACTCATTGCATTAAAGTTGTAATTTCCCATAGCATTTACTTCCTCAATTGAGGCTTACCACTCATGAGTAGGGTGTCCTCTTCCACATATATCACATGTTGTACGTGGCTCACTTTGTATTGTAGCCAAGGTCAGCTTCCTTATTTTTTTAGCCATAGTATCAAGCTGTACCAGCAAATATGTATTAGCATCAACTTGGTGAATACCAGTTGATCTTCTTCTTTCAGCACTAATAAAGGGCCACTGATTTGCATCTTCAGCTAACTCATCAAGAATTGTAACTATCTCCGCTAGAGTCTTCTTCGTCAACGGGCCTCCAGCTGCATTGCTCAATGTTCTATGTGAGGCCAGTGTCGGTCCATCACAAAAGTCCTAGAGTTGCATCTAGAGTTCAATTCCACTACGTTGACACTTTCTAACTATCTCCTTAAACCTCTCCCATGCTTCAAAAATAGTCTCGGTCTCTTTCTGGCAGAAATTATGGATTTCTCTTCTAAACTTGCTCGTCTTAGCTGGTGAGAAATATTTATCAAGAAAGTTTCTGGTCATCTCATCCCATGTTCTAATCAATCCCGTGAGTAAGCTTTGAAGCCACTGCTTTGCATCATCGTTGAGTGTGAAGGGGAATGCCCTTAAGCAAACTACATCTTGTGACACCCCATTCCATTTAAAGGTGTTCATAATCTCCTCGAAGTCCATTAGATGTGTATTTGAATCCTCATTCATCTTGCCTCTGAAGACACAGAAATTCTGAAGGGTTTGAAGCAACCCTTGCTTCAAATCGAAATCGTTAGCTGCAATTGCAAGTGGTCTAACACTTGATAACCCTTGATTGTGGACCGGTGTAGCATAGTCGCCCAGTGATCTCCTAGGCATGGGAGCTATATTTCTGAACCGGTCTGTAGCCAAGGGTTGATTTTGAGCAATTCTCCGACCCCTCTCTTCTACATAAATAATCTGTGCATCTCTTATAGCTGCTTCCTCAGCATCTCGTGTAGGTTTTTCCCGTTGTTGGGCTGCCTCTCTTGTAGCCAAATCTACATTATCATCAATGTTTCCAGCCATAGTTTCTTTGGTTGAGGAATGCCTAACCTTCTCTAACGTCTCGGTGAGATTTCTATCCTTCCTCAGCTGTCGTAGCTGTTTTTCTATCTTTGGCTCGTATGATAGTACTTCTTTCATAGAAATTTGACTCATGCACCACTCTTAACCTGTAACATGCGAACAGTCAAAGAACACCAACTGTAAAAAAGGAAAAATAAAATAAAATAAAAAGAAAAATTTCTGAATTAGCACTACAAACTATTTCAAACACTATTGATTGCCAATCCCTAGCAACGACGCCAAAATTTGACGAGCGCAAAACACACACTTAAATTATGCTCGTTAATCAAATGTAGTATAGTATAATATCATATCTAAAGGAATTGGATTTAAACAGTATTCTCGTAATTTCTAGCTTGGTTGCTATTCGAGATGATCAATATTTGAGATTTACAAGATGTCTAACTAAAATTTTAACTAAGAATCTAAAGCTATTGACTAATGACAATCGAAACAAGGAATAAGAAAAGAAGGTTATCAATGGGAGAAGATAGAGTTTTGATAGGATAGGTGCAAGATAATTGTTCGGGATCTAACTGTAGATAATTCACTTCAAATGTTCAAGTGAGTGTCTCAAATTCACTAAATTATGAGTTCAAACGTTCAGCAAAAACTCCTCTCTCGATTAAGTCTTGACCTCACAAGATGAAGCAATTTAAGCACGTGAAGATATGCAAGAATGCGTAATGGATTGGTCATTACGAAAACTTCTTTTTGTTATTCTCCTAGCTAAGTTTAATCAATGATTCAACTAGCCTCTTTCGATTACTTAGAAGAATAATGAACTAGTGAATATAGATGCAATAATTAAATCATCCAAAAAGCTTCAATACATAAAACTAGAATTATAATCCACAAACAATCATCAATACACCAAATCCATCAAACCCTAAAGAGAACTACTCCATAGATATGGAGAATTCATTACAAATAAAATTTAAGTATAGGAAAACAGACATTCAATCCAAACTCGGGTCTTGAGTGAGGAAGGAATGATGAAATCCTTGTCCTTGTGTTCTTCCAACTCATCCTTAGCCTCCTTAGGTCTAAAGTATGTCAAAAAGTCCAGAAAATAACATTTTCCCATGTATTTATATCAAGTAGGGTTGGGCCTAAACCAAACCACCTTCTCCTAGCTGAAATAGGACATTGGCTCTGTAAAAATTACACAAGCGCGCTGCGTGGGGCAACGCGCCATGCGGGGCATTACTGGAAAAATCCAGAGAGCTCAACAATTGACAGGCAGCAGAATTTGGGCAGCCGCAGCGCACCACGCGCCGCGGTTGTGGAGTTTTCTCATAGTACAGATTTTTGCTTGATTTTTGACGTCCAAACTTGGTTCTCGACCCCCGAACGCGATCTCGTGTTAATCTTTTGGGATTTTACTCAGACTTCAAAGCTCCAAATAGCTCAAGTTAGCTCCACAACATCTACATAGCTCGGAATCACTCCACAAGGCATAAAACACACAATAAGTGCAAAATACTATCAGTTAAAGCTCAAACACAACTAAAGTACAGTGAATTAGAGTGTAATAAGCGACTAAAATACGAGATTATAGCCTACCGTCACTCCTTACTTGGTTTCTTCGGACCTTGTCTGTATTCAGCTTACTCTACGGCGTTATTACCTGTTTGTTACTTTTTGCTAATTGTTGCTTCTAGTATTCTATAGCAAGTGTTGTTGTCGTTTTACCATGATTAGCTTCATATTGATATTGTTCCATGTTAATCCCGCATTCACACTTGTACAGGTTATTATGTCTAGTAGGTGTCTTGACTGTTCCTCATCACTACTCCACCGAGGTTAGTCTTGATACTTACTGGGTACCGTTGTGGTGTACTCATGGTACTCTTCTGCACATTTTTGTACAGATCCAGGTACCTCGAAATTTGTTGATCATTAGCTAGTTGATCAGACATTGCTGTGGAGACTCAAGGTACATCTGTCGTCGCGTTCGCAGGCCTCGGAGTCACCTTCCGACACTTTACTTTGTACGGTCTATTTTTATTCCGAAACAGTTGCACTAAGAAATTTTCTAGCAAACTCAGTAGAGCTTATTACTTATACAATCGGTTTTAGGATATTATATTGCACTCGGTATTATTGGTTTACTATAGAAATTTCAGTTTCATGCTTAATAGTTGTTCTAATAAATTATGTCACTTAATTCAGTAAGTGTTAGGCTTACCTAATCTTAGTGACTAAGTGGCATCACGATATCCTATGGAGAAAAATTGGGACCGTGGCACCAAATAATACAATCGAAGGTTAAGAAGACTTTTCGACTGAAGTCTAAAGGAATAATCAAAAACTATTACTGAACAAGATCTTGTCTTACAATAATTTGCACAGTATATAAAGTGAAAAGGGGATAATTAAAAAAAAGAAAGAAGAAAAGATGAAAATCATGATATTTATTATGATAAGGGCATATTCATACTTGTGACAGAAATAAAAAAAGGAAAAGGAGCTGAAGTCTCTAAAAGTGGTACTAATGACGGCAAACTTATTATTACTATGAAATAGAGAATTTTGCTTCTTTTTTTTTTTCCCCTAAGGATTAATGAAGCGGTTTAGTACTTCCCAAATGATGCCTAGTCCATGATATTAATTTCTAGATAGTTTCCCAATATGACTTTGCCTAAAATAACATAGAAATCCAAAGGACTAAGATTAAGATAAATGACATACCTTAAAGTCCTAGAACAAAATAATAAAAGGAACAAAACTACTCTTGTCTAGAGACTAGAGCCTAGAGGAAAAGAAATAGACTTAGATGTTTGTGTAGTTGGACTTGAGGAAAACACACCAAAGAATAAGAGTTCTGATCGACAGAAGAGAAAAAGGATAAAGTAATGAACTGATTACAACAACTCAATTTAATTTCTACCCTAAGTAGATGTGTATGATGAATGCTCAGTAGTTCCTAATGGGTTAGATGAAGTAAATTTGAATTCTCATGTTTTTGTCTGAAAGTTGGGACTATGTGAAACTTTAGTTTTTATTTTGTTTTTGAGATACATATCTCCTTAATAAATAAAAATACTTATAATTAGCCAAAGAAAAGGAACTAATTAGACACTTTGCTGTCTTCGTTTATAAAGTACAGTAAGAATGTCAACAACAATTAATAAAGGCTCGAAATGTGAAAAGGATAAAAAAAAATGATTTAAGAAATTTATGGTAGATGAAATAATTCTTCATTTTTAACTCGATGTAATAAACAATAATCTTTTCGTGGAAGGTAATTTTTTTCTTAAGGACAAAGTGGTCACTCAGATTTTAAAGGATATATTTATAGGTTAATTTTTTAAAGCATGTATATTTGTAAATTAACTTTAGAGTTTGGTTATTAAAACTTTTAGTATAAGATATATATAATATAATATATGATGATTTTTATTCCGCAAAGCCAACCTAGAAATGGTATCCTAGCTTGACACTCCTTCAGTACGTTAGCGAGACAAATTTCGGCAAGGACGTTGAGTCTCTAGGGAGATGAATGCATGGGACACCCATGACGGAAGGCGTGCCGACATGGGCAGTTCAAGCAGGACGAGCATGCTTCTAAGTTCGCAAGCTTCTGAAGTAGGGATGCATATATCACCTTAGGTTAATTATACATCGAAATGGAAGAGGAAAGTGAAGAATTTTATAAGGTGTTCGATAATGATGTAACCCAAGAGGCAAATTTGTGAGGTCTGTTGGGCCAAAACAGATAACACATACCATGGACTTGGATCGTGACATAAAATTTCTTAGCAAAGTATCACAGACCTATTTATTCCGAGTATCTAACAAAATATCAACAAACTTATTTGATTCTGAAAATTTAGTGTTCCTTTCCATTTATCATAATCAACATCAGATGGTATCTAAATTAAAGTTCAGGAAGTTTAATTTCGAGTAACTTATGAGTTTTGTTTACCCAAATGTTCACAAACCACTGTATAGGGAAACTTAGCCCCACGAAATTGAACCGAAAATTCAATGTTGAACATTTGCAGAATGAGCAAAAGAAAGCAGCATGCAGCTCTAATTTAAGTTATTTTCGTAGTACTACCTGAGAAACTTTCTATTTTCTGTTAATACAGTTTCTGAGGAATTGAGGAATTTCATGAGGATGTTTCGTTATATCCACAGATTTGAAACTCCATAGGGATTAATGAGGACCTCCAACATTCCCTCTCCTATTAATGCCCAATAAAAGACTTAAATAAGACAAATAGAAAAATTCGAGATAAGTAAAAATATTAGACAAAAGATAAAATAGTCAAAATTAAGTATATATGTGTCACGATTCCAATTTTCCTCCGTATGATGTCGTGACGACACTTAATCTCTAAGACTAGGCAAGCGTATCAACGTGCGGAATAATTAAAATAATAATAATTTAAAGTCTCAAAACTTCAACAACTAAACTAAATAAAATAAAATCTGCAGCTCAACATGTACAACTCCTAAAACCCGACGAAACATAAGTGACAAGCTCTAAGTAATAGTATTGCATGATCCTATACATCACTGTCTATATAGGGTAATGAAATAAGAAAATCAGGATAGAAGAGGACTCCGAGGCCTGCAGACGTTGGCAGTATACATTGAAGTCTCCACGCTCGAACTCAAAACACTGATGCCTGGACTGGTAGGATGTACTTGGATCTGCACAAGAAGATGTGAAGAAGTGTAGCATGAGTACACCACAACGGTACCCAGTAAGTGCCAAGTCTAACGTCGGTAGAGTAGTGACGAGGTCAGGTCAAAGTCCTATTGGAAATAAATAAAAGACTGAAAAAAAGTAAGGCAGTGTAATAATGATAGTAATGAAATTGAAACAACAAATAAGATATCAAGGTTATCTATACAAAACTAAAGCATTTAGTGAACACGGAGAAAGATAATTAATAATATGCTAATGAAACAACAACCAAATAAGTGCAAAAGAATGGAGAAATGCCAACAAGAATCATTACAGAGGTACAACCTCGTAGTTTCAAATCACAAGAATAAATCACAATCTTTCCCTATATCATCGCGGGAGCCTTTACATTTAGTTTTGAACATTATTTTTCCGAAATAGCATCCCATGTTTTAGCTCACCTTATCACACCAAATGGCTTCTAGCAGTTCTCCTACAAGCCAGGTGTATAAATCACACCTTATCTCACCGCATGCGTTTCAACCCCCAGACCTTATACCACCGCATGCGTATCAATATCACAACGTATCACAAATCGCACCTCAAGTGCCCAATATCACAACTTGATAGAGAAACCAAACAATGACATAATTTCACAATAAGGAGCCCACGGCTCAGTCACGATGTACACAAAGTCTCAACAATAATAACTGGAAGAATAACTCGATAAAATGATATTTCATAACTTAACATTTTGCCTCAATAGGAATCACAGCCTTTACAACTCAATACCAATTTCAACAACAAGATATTCCAAGCATAGCAATTTAAAGTAAGGAATTCAATAGTTAAAAATGAATACGGAATAAAGAACACAAGAACTTCAACTAAACATGTAGAGCAATTAGCAAGTAAGAGATATGACAAGTAGACATGCGCAATTAGACTAAAAATGATTACTATAATATGTTAAGGCAACTCAATTAAGGAAAGGAAGGGATCTCGTCACCTTGCGTACACGGCTTTCACATATCGCAATTTTCACAAACAGCACAAATCCTAAGAGGTAATTCCCCCACACAAGGTTATGCAACTCACTTACCTCAAATCATGCAAAATCAATCAACTAGAAGGCCTTTCCTCGATTATCTAACTCCGAACGGCTCGGATCTAGCTAAAACATTTTCATACTATAAATATAACTATGAGAAACTGATTCAGACAATGAAAATTACGTTCTTTGCGAAGAATTAAAAAGTCAACCCGCGCCCGCGTCTCAGAATCCGACCAAAATTACAAAATTCGAACATCCATTCGATATCGAGTCCAACCATACAAGAAATTACTCAAATCCGACCTCAATTCGCCTTCAGAAACTCAAAAACATAGTCTAAGAAGTTTCTACCATTTTCCCCCAATTTTTAACTCCAAAACGCTAATTAAATAAAGGAATTATCAATAAATTCATGTAAATTAACCAAAATCGTGGTAAGATTCGTTACCCAAAGTTCTCTCTGAAAAACCCTTGAAAAATCGCCTCCCACCGAACTCTTTAAGTCCAAAAATGGGTTATGAATCATACCTGCGGAACCGCTCCTGCGGAAAAGAATTGCACCTGCGCAAGACACTCAACCCAAGCCCCACCGCTTCTGCAAAAAATCTTCCCCACCTGCGCACGCGCGCCTGCGGAAGGAATGTCGCACCTACGACCATTGGCCGCTCCTGCGCTCCTCTCCATCACAGAATCGAAGTCGCTTCTGCGGAACTTTTCCCGCTTCCGCGATCCCAGCATCCTCCTTTACTTTCGCACCTGCGCTCCTAATGCTGCTTCTGCAGTTATACCAGTCGCAGGTGCAATCACACCAGAGGCAGCGGTGCTTCAGAAATGCTTAAGGCCCAAAAATGTTCCGGATTTGATCCGAATCACACCCGGGGCCCCCAAGACCCCAACCGAATATTCCAACAAGTTCCAAAACACATAACGGACCTACTTGATGTCAAAAATCACACAGAACAACATCGATTCTACCAATCACAACCCAAATTTAAGCCTATGAATTACAAACTACCGAATTCCGAAAGCAATGCCGATTCATACCAAAACTACTCCGATTGACTTTAAATTTGTCACACAAGTCAAAAATGATATTACGGACCTATTCCAACTTTGGAAATCAGGATCCGACCCCGATTTCAATAAAGTCAACTTCCGGTCAAACTTTCTAAAATTTTCCAACTTCCAACTTTTGCCAATTCACGCCGAAATGACCTACGGACCTCCAAATCGACATCCGGATACGCTCCTAAGACCAAATTTACCATATGGAGCTATTGGAATCATCAAAACTCCATTCCGGCGTCATCTATACAAAAGTCAAACTACGGTAAACTCTTTCAACTTAAACCTCCAACTTAGGGACGATGTGTCCCATTTCACTACGAAACTCTCCCTAGCCAGAAACCAAGCACCCCGGCATGTCACATAATGACAATATAACGTAGAAGAAGCATAGATTAGGGGATCGGGGCTAAAATAACTCAAAACAACCGGTCAGGTCATTACATCCTGCCCCTCTTAAAACAAACGTTCGTCCTCGAACGAGTATAGAGACATACCTGAAGTGGTGAAAAGATGAGGATAAAAGCTACGCCATATCATGCTCGGTCTCCCAAGTCGCCTCCTCTAGTGGTTGACCCCTCCATTGAACCTTCACTGAAGCAATTTTCTTCGGCCTCAACTTCCGAACCCGCCTTCCAAAATGGCCACTCCTCAATATAAGACAAATCCTTGTCCAACTGGACTGAGCTGAAGTCTAACACATGATACGGATCGCCGTGATACTTTCGGAGCATAGAAACATGGAATACTAGATGAACTACAGCTAGACTAGGTGGTAGTGCAAGCCTGTAGGCCACCTCTCCAATCCTCTGAAGAATCTCAAAAGGTCCGATATACCTAGGACTCAACTTGCCCTTCTTTCCAACTCCCATAACACCCTTTATGGGCGAAACCTGGAGCAAGACCCGCTCCCCAACCATGAATACAATGTCGCGAACCTTCCGCTCCGCGTACTCTTCTGTCTAGATGGGTCTGTATGAAGTTGATTTTGAATCCATAAACCTTTTCCAAAGGATCCTCAACCAAGTCTGTACCCAGTAGCCTAGCCTCACCCGGCTCAAGCCAACCCATGGGAAACCGACACCATCTAACATACAAAACCTCATACGGAGCCATTTGAATGCTCGTCCGGTAGCTATTATTGTAGGAAAACTCCGCAAGCAGCAAGAAATGATCCCAAGAACCCCCCAAACTCCATCACACATGCACGAAACATATCCTCCAATATTTGAATAGTGCGCTCGGATTGTCTGTCCGTCTGAGGGTGAAATATTGTACTCAACTCAACCCGTGTACCTAACTAATGCTGTATGACCCTTCAGAATCACGATGTAAACTGCGTACCCCGGTCAGAGATGATGGATACCGGCACTCCATGAAGTCTGACAATCTCGCGAATATAAACCTTAGCTAACTGCTTTGAGGAATAAGTAGTCACCACTGGAATGAAATGAGCCGACTTGATCAACCTATCTACAATCACTCATACTGCATCGAACCTCCTCTGAGTCTGTGAGAGCCCAACAACGAAATCCAAAGTAAGTTACTTCTATTTCCACTCCAGAATCTCTAACCTCTAAAGCAATCCACCTGGCCACTGATGCTCAAACTTCACCTGCTGACAGTTTAGGCTCCGAGCTACATACTCCACTATGTCCTTCGTCATTCTCCTCCACCAATAGTGTTGCCTCAAGTCCATATACATCTTGACGACACCTAGATGAATGGAGTATCGCGAACTGTGAGCCTCATGGAGAGTCAACTCACGCAAACAATCCACATTTGGCACATATATCCTGCCCTACATCCGTAATACACCATCCTCCCCAATAGTGACCTCATTGGCATCGACGTGCTGAAACGTGTCCTTGAGGACAAGCAGATTGGGGTCGTCCTACTGACGCTCTCTAATACGATCATATAGAGAAGACCGAGAAACCACAAAAAGTAGAACTCGACTTGGCTCCGAAACATCCAATCTAAAAACCTAGTTGGCCAAGGCCTGAACATCCAATGCTAATGGCCTCTCCGCTGCCAGTAGATAAGCTAAATTGCCCAAGCTCTCTGCCTTGCGACTCAAGGCATCAGCCACCACATTGGTCTTCTCGGGATGATATAGAATGGTGATATCATAGTCCTTAAGCAACTCTTACCACCTCCACTGATGCAAGTTAAGATCCTTATGTTTGAACATATGTTGTAGGTTCCGGTGGTCGATATAAAACTCACAAGGGACACCGTACAAATAGTGCCACCAAATCTTCAAGGCATGAACAATAGCTGCTAACTCAAGGTCGTGGACGTGATAGTTCTTCTCATGCACCTTCCGCTGTCTAGATGCGTAGGCAATCATCCTACCATCCTGCATCAATACCGCGCTGAGGCCAATACCCAACGCATCACAGTACACAGTATAAGACCCCGAACCCGTGGGCAACACCAACACTATGGCTGTAGTCAAAATTGTTTTGAGTTTTTGAAAGCTCTCCTCACACTCCTTAGTCCACCTGAACGGAGCACCCTTCTGGGTCAATATAGTCATAGGTGCAGCAATAGATGACAAACCCTCTATGAATCGGCGATAATACTCTACCAAACCAAGAAAACTTCGGATCTCAATAGCTGAAGATGGTCAGGGCTAACTCTTCACTACTTTAATCTTCTTCGGATCTACCTTGATCCCCTCACTAGACACTGCATGGCCCAAAAATACCACAAAATCAAGCCTGAACTCACACTTTGAAAACTTTGCATATAACTTCTTTTCTCTCAAGGTCCGAAGCACGGTCATCAAGTGCTACTCATGATCCTCCCGGCTCCGGAAGTACATCAAGATGTCGTCAATAAACACAATCACGAATGAATCAAGATAGGGCTAAAATACATTGTTCATCAAGTGCATGAATGTTGCTGGGGCATTGGTCAGCCCAAAAGACTTCACAAGGAACTTGTAATGGCCATACTGAGTCCTGAAAGCAGTCTTCCGGATATCTGGATCCCACATCTTCAACTGATGATAACCTGAATGTATGTCAATCTTGGAGAACACTCTAGCACCCTGTAGCTGATCAAATAGGTTATCAATGCGTGGAAATGGATACCTGTTATTTGTTGTAACCTTGTTCAACTGGCGATAATCACTATACATGCGCATAAAACCATTCCTCTTCTTTACAAACAAGACAGGAGCACCCCAAGGCGACACACTTGGCCGAATGAAGCCCTTATCAAGCAACTCTTGCAACTGCTCCTTTAACTCCTTTATCTTTGCTAGGGCTATATGATAGGGTGGAGTAGAAATGGGTTGAGTGCCTGTAACAAATCAATACCAAAATCAATATCCCTGTCGGGTGGCATGCCCGGAACATCTGCTAGAAATACACGGGATAATCCCTCACTACTGGAACGGACTCAATGGTAAGAGTATCAACACTGACATCCCTCACGAAGGCTAGACAAGCATTACACCCCTTCTCAACCATCTGCTGAGCCTTTAGAAATGAGATAACCCTGCTAGGAACGCAATTTAATGCACCCCTCCACTCTATCCGTGGTAAACCTGGCATAGCCAGCATCATAATCTTGGCGTGACAATCGAGAATAGCATGATAGGGCGACAACTAGTCCGTGTCAAAAATAATATAAAAATCTACCATACTGAGCAACAATAGATCGGCTCTGGTCTCAAAACCACCAAGATCAACTAAACACGACTGATACACACAGTCAACAACAATAAAATCTCCCACAACTGTAGACACATAGACATGATAACTCAAAGAATCACGGGATACACCTAAATATGGAGCAAAGTAAGATGATACATGGGAATAAGTGGAGTCTGGATCAAATAAAACTGATGCATCTCTATGACAAACTGGGACAATACCTGTGATGACTGAGTCGGATGCAACTGCCTCCGTCCTAGCAAGAAGAGCATAATATCTGGCCTGGCCTCCCCCTCTTGGGCGACTTCTACTTGCGCGACCTCCCTATGGAATACGTGGGGCCTGAGTAGCCAGTGGAGGTGCACCCCTCCTGAGTTTGGGGCAATCCCTCACCATATGACGAGTGTCACCACACTCAAAACAAGCTCTCGAAGGACGTGGCTGTTGTGACTGGCTCGGGCCTGATCGCCTGGACTGACCATTAAAAGCACCCTGTGAAGGAGGTGCACTAAACAATGGCGGTGCATAATGGTGAACCTGAGGCCTAGGAGTGGCTGGAATACCGCTGGAAGCTGGAAGTGCTGAACAAACAGGGTGGCTCACATAGCCCCTACTATGACGGGCTGCAACTGAGGCATGACCACCATTATATGTGCCAGAATCTCGAGGCCTCTTGCCCTCCCTCTCCTTTCTCTCCCGGGCCAACATACCATCTAATCTCCTAGCAATCTCCACTACCTGCTGGTATGCGATGTCCATCTCCAGCTCTCGGGCCATGCTGAATCTGATACTAGGGTTGAGCCCCTTGACAAATCGACGAACTGGCTCTCTAACGGTAGCAACCAAGGCTAGTGCATCCTGGACACATCGCAGAACCGGAGTGCATACTCCGATACGGTCATAGAACCCTGGTGCAACTGTTCAAACGTTGCCCGCTATCCATCCCTAAGACTCTGGGGAACAAACTTCCTCAAGAACATATCTGAGAACTGAGCCCATGTGAGTGAAGCTGCCTTGGCCGGACTACCAAACTCATACGCTCGCCACCACTGATAAGCCACTCCCTTAAGCTAGAATGTAGTGAAAGCAACCCTACTAGATTCCACAATACCCATAGTGCAGAGGATACAACGGCACTCCTCAAGAAAACCTTGGCATCCTCTGACGCCAAACCACTGAAAGTAGGAGGGTGATACTTCTTGTACCTCTCGAACCTGAGCTGCTCCCCCTCAGAAGCTGCTGCCCTAACCTTGGGCTGAAACTGAGGCCACCAGTTGTATTGGTATGACCTTTAGGACCTGGTTAACCTGGACCCGCTGCTATGTGGTACGGGTTGCGGGAGCCTGTGCTCCTCCCCAAGCTTGAGATGTGACAGGAGCAAGTGGGATCAACCCTGCCTAAGATAGAGTGCCGAACATGCTCAGAAACTGGGCAAGGGTCTCCTAAAATGATGGGACAGTAGCAAGCGTCTCAGGTGCCTGCTCTCTAACTGGAGCTACTGGTGGCTCCTTTGTAGCAGCTCGTGCAGGTGCTTTTGCTGCACCACGTGGACGTCCTCGGCCTCTACCCTGGCTCCAGCCTCTCGTGGCTCTAGCAGGAGGCGCAGGTGTCTGGTCATCCGATCCGGCCTATGCGTGTCCTAACTATCTGTGAGAAAAAAGAAAGACAGAAATTTAGAATCCCGCAGTCAACAAATCCACACGATAAGGAATCAAAGAAGTGAAGCTTTTCCTAACAGTTCCATAGCCTCCCGAAGATAAGTGCAGATATCTCCGTACCGATCCGCGAGACTCTATTAAACTTGCTTGTGATTCGTAACACCTATGAACCTAGAGCTCTGATACCAACTTGTCACGACCCCAATTTTCCTCCGCATAATATCGTGACGATACCTAGTCTCTAAGACTAGGTAAGTCTAACAACGTGCGGAATAACTGAACTGATAATAATTTAAAGTCTCAAAACATCAACAACTAAATAAAATAAAATCTGCAACTCAACATGTACAACTCCCAAAACCCGGCGAAACGTGAGTCACAAGCTCTAAGTAATAGTACTGAATGATCCTATACATTACTGTCTATAATAGGATAATGAAATAAGGAAATCAGGATAGAAGGGGACTCCGAGGGCTGCGGACGCTGGCAGGTATACCTTGAACTCTCCGCGCTCGGACTCAAATCACTAATGCCTGGACTGGTAGGATATACCTAGATCTGCACAAAAAGATGTGCAAAAGCGTAGCATGAGTACACCACAATGGTACCCAGTAAGTGCCAAGCCTAACCTCGGTAGAGTAGTGACGAGGTCAAGTCAAGGCCCTACTGTAAATAAATAAAAGACTGAACAAAAGTAAGGCAGTGTTACAATGACAGTAATGAAATTGAAACAATGAATAGCATATCAAGGTTAGCTAGAACTAAAGCACATAGTACAACACGGAGAAAGATAGTTAATAATATGCAAAGAAAACAACAACGAAAGACAAATGCAAAAGAATGGAGAAATGCCAACAAGAGTCACTAGTACCGCCTCGTAGTCTCAAATCACAAGAATAAATCACAATCTTTCCTTATATCATTGCGGGAGCCTTTACATTTAGTTTTAAAAATTATTTTTTCGAAATAGCATCCCATGTTTTAGCCTACCTTATCATACCGCATGGCTTCTAGTAGTTCCCCTACTAGCCACGCGTATCAAGCACACATTATCTCACCGCATGCGTTTCAACCCCCAGACCTTATATCACTGCATGTGTATCAATATCAAAACGTATCATAAATCACACCTCAAGTGCCCAATACCACAACTTTTCATAGAAACCAAATAACAACAGAATTTCACAATAAGGAGTCCACAACTCAGCCACAATATATACAAAGTCTCAACAATAACAACCGGAAGAATAACTCGATAGATTGGTATTTTATAACTTAACACTTTGCCTCAATAGGAATTACGACCTTTGCAATTCAATACCAATTTCAACAATAGGAATCACGACTTCTGCGGAACCGTTCCTGCGGAAAAGAAGTGCACCTGTGCAAGACACTCAACCCAGGCCCCTCTGTTTATGCGGAAAATCTCCCGCACTTGTGCGCCTGCGGAAGGAATGTCGCACCATCGACCGTTGGCCGCTCCTGCACTCCTCTCCATCAGAGAAGCAAAGTCGGTTCTGCGATCAGTAGAGGTAGCATTGCTTCAGAAATGCTTAAGGCCAAAAAATATTCCGGATTCGATCCGAATGACAACCGGGGCCCCATTCAAATATTCCAACAAGTTCAAAACACATAACTGACCTAATTGATGTCCAAAATCACATAGAAAAACATCGATTCTACGAATCGCAACTCTAATTTAAGCATATGAACTACGAACTTTTAAATTCCGAAATCAATGTCGATTCATACAAAAACAACTCCAATTGACTTCTAACTTCGCAAACAAGTCATAAATGACCTATTTCAACTTCCGGAATCGGGATCCGACCCCGATAGTAATAAAGTCAACTCCCAGTCAAACTTTTTAAAATCTTCCAACTTTTCAACTTTCGCCAATTCACGCCGAAACGACCTACGGACTTCCAATCAACATCTGGACACGTTCCTACGACCAAAATCACCATACAGAGCTACTGGAATCGTCAAAAGTCCATTCCGGAGTCGTTTACATAAAAGTCAAACCACGGTCAACTCTTTCAACTTAAACCTCCAACTTAGGACTATGTGTCCCATTTCACTCCGAAACTCTCCCGAACCCGAAACTAAGCACCTCGGCAAGTCACGTAGCCACAATCTAACATAGAAAAAGCATAAATAAGGGGATCGGAGTTAAAATACTTAAAACAACCGGCCGGGTCTTTACAATATTAGCATAATGCACTGGATGAAACATTGAAAAAAGATTTCCTCAAGGCCAAAACATACTCTTGAGTAATTAGTGATTATTATTATTATTAGAGAAAGGAAAAGAAGACGATTCCATAGCAAAATGCAAGGTAGTGTAGAAACTTACCAATTTAATATTCTCTACGTTACTTGATATTCCAAAATCAATAAGTAAGCTCCAACTTGTTTATTTTTTTGGTCAGGAGCTCCAACTTCAATATACATCAAACTTAAAAATACTTATCATTAGAAATAAAAGTCAAAAATTTAAGAAAAAAACTAATTAATGATAACAAATTCTGCATATTTCTTATTGTTCGTAGGCCAATTCTATTGTCTAGTGCAAAATGGCTTGTTATGACATAAAACTTATTTTCTGTACCAACTCATTAATCAAAAGAAAACTGATTTCAAAATTTCAGCTTATGATAAGCATATTTCACCCACTTTACTCCTTTTGATGCTATCCAAACTCTTATATGCTCAAACAAAATCACGAAATTCACAAAAGCAAAATTAAGTAAAAAGAATTTTCTTAAGCAGAAGAGAACCTCACCCAAAAAGAAAATGATGCGTCAATATTTCCTTTCTTTCCCTTCCCTGTCCTTGTTTCATTTTGGTGAATTCATTAGTTGGGGAAAAGAAAATTCCAAAAAAAGAAGAGGAAAGCAACCAACTTGAAGGGGAAATATGGCAGTGGAAATGGTAGGAGAATTATGGAATTTTCTTATAGAAACGATAAGAAACAAATAGTTGAAATTATTGCCAGCAACTTTGCCGGAAAATCACTCTAGTCAATCTATGCACTCCAACCTAACCGCTGAAATTAAAGCCCTATCACTCCCCTTAACCACTTCCGATTCTGTCCAAATATCGTTAAAATTCAACAGTAAAAGAATTCCCTTATAAAAGCTTGTTCCAGGTTTGAAAAGGGTCCAAGCGGGAAGGTTGTTTAAGGTGGAGGTTTGGAGATTAAGTGGGCGTTTGGACATAAGAATTGTAAAATTTCAAAAAAATGTGAAATTTTTTTTTAAGTGAAAGTGGTATTTGAAAATTAGAGTTGTATTTGGATATGAATATTATTATGGGTTGTTTTTGAAGTTTTGTGAGTGATTTGAGTGAAAATTTTGAAAAATAGCTTTTTAGATTTTTTCAAATTTTCAAAAAATCCCAAAATTCATCTTCAAGTGCATATTAAAAATTTATGGCCAAACACTAATTTTAAAAAAAACTAAATTTTTTTTAAAAAATAATAATAAAAAATTTATGTCCAAACAGACTCTAAGTCTATGTATTCCAACCGGTGATCTCTGCATGGAGATTTGTTTAACACATTGAGAGAACTATTGTGCCGTTTGTCGGGAAATGCGATAGTAATTTTCGATCAGACACATTTTTTGACAGAAATGACAATAAGAATTGCCCAAGAAGAGAGAATCGGTTATATGATCATGTTTTAGAAGAATGTGAAGTTAAATGGAATGTTCGTCGGGAAAAGAAAAAGAATGAAAAAAATAAAACGTCACAATTTTAGTGGCTCAGCCAATTAGGTTAAGGGTGTTTTTTCTAAAGGGGTTTCTATGATAAGTAAAGGAAAAAATAGGATAAAAAACCAAAAAATTGAGGAAATAAAAAGATAAATAGACTTCCTTGTCTATAAGAGGCACCACATCACTATCTATTGTCCCTCAATTTTATATACACTAGTTTCTCGGCACATGAGTTGTACATATATGTTGAATCTCATATAGTACATGATTTAATAAAATAATATTAAATTATTAATATTAATTTTTAACAATAATCATTCATGGAAGAATAAAGTACTTGTAAGTTTTTGTGAATGATCAATATGGATCTTTATCGTATGATTACTTGTATATTAAGATCAGATGATTGGATATCGTCTGAACCTAAAAAATAAACAATCAAAATTTAATTAGATTCATGCGTTGGTTTCAATCTAACACCATTGGAAATCTGTTTCAGACAGATACCCAACATTGCAAAGAGACAATTAACTTAAGGCAAAAACCATAATATGTGAATGTGGTGCAATAGTAAAACAGGCCGAAACATAAGTTTATTGCTAATATATATCTTCATAAAGTAAATGTATGAAATAAAATCGATTAAGTTAGGAATTTAATATTGCACAGAAAAACATTATAAGCTTAATTAGCAGAATAATTAATTTGAAATATCTTATTTAGTGCTTAATTCAAAAATATTAGTTTAAGATTGTTTCGACAAAGTTCTTTTTTTTTTCGACGTTACAATATTATTACTTTTACGTCTGTGTTCTAAACAAGTTTGGGGTTTCTTATCTTTTCATGCTAAAGTATTAATTTATTCTCCAAGTTTATTATTTAAACGCAATTTCATAGATATTTAATATCTAAGGAACTTGAATATGTCACTTGAAGCGCAAGTGAAGTTAACATAGTTTGATAGTGCTTCTTTCTGTTCATGGTGGAAGTATACATATGGAAATGCAAAATCATGGCGAAGCATATAATGCTAAATATTGCTCCCTTTGTTTCAATTTAGATGACAAATTTTTTTTATTGGTCCGTTTCAAAAAGAATCACATATTTCTATATTTGAAAATAATTTAATTTTAAACTTTTTATTTTACTCACTTTATTCTTAATGAGAAGCTTTTATAGCCACAAAAATGTCATGGCCTCAAAGCTTTTGTTCCTTAAACTTTTAGGACCACATATTTAAAAGTCTTTTTTTTCTTTAAACTTTGTGCAAAGTCCAAACTATATCATCTAAATTGAAACAGAGAGAGTAGTAGATTATGATTGTCTTAAGAGGCGCCAACCACAAAGGTCGTCAATTTAAAAATAATATCCAAAAATATCAATATTATTTAATCTAATAATAAAACAACTTTCAAGTATAGGCACAAGATCCTTCCAAATAAAATATTTTAGATCATTTCTCACTATGAAAGTAAATTTCCACATTCTCTTATACATGTAGATAACAAAGTTAATTTTAATATTAACCAATTCATTCCTAAATACAATAGACATGTATCTCAAGATCATCATAAAGAAGTCATCTATCCTAACATTTATATCGATCGTATTTCATCAAAAACACAAAGATAAAAATAAATAAATAAATAATAATAAATAGAGCTATGGAAATACCTGATTTTGTTGCCAGATTCTCCTTGATTCATTCCCTAAAGTCGTAGACCAAAGCCTATGTTTCTATTCCTCTCTTGGATTTCAAACTGGTACTGATCAGAATGCTAAGACCTGCAACAAGAAATAGCAACTGTATTTAAGACAAATATAAAGATCTCGCCTTGAAATCCATTTGATGCCCTTTAATTTGATGCAAGCAACCATCGTGACTTTTCTATCATACTCTTGAAAGTATATTAAACTATGAACTATGCAAATCTAATGTTGAAATGTTACATATTGAGAAAATGATTCAACAATATTTCCAAGATTCATGTAGTATATATAAGACATGGTTGTATATTTTTTGTTTTACCCACTCAACTCTAACATGGCTAAAACTTACACAGCTAAAGAGTTTGAGGCACAAACAATGGACAAACTAAACAGCAACACTAAAATTTATATTTATATACTTAGCATAAGACAATAATGTCAAGACAATTAAAGTAGCGATTTTCTTTTGAATTCATTTTAACACCACCGCTAGAAATTAAAGGCTATATATACGGGGGACTTTTATCATGAAGTAATTGCAATTTTTGCGAACATTTCCATCTCTTGTCTTTTGGCAGTGCTATTAATGATATTGGGATAAGTCTCTAGTCGTATTATTAGTGTATCTTGTCTCGAACTAAAATCCACTATAGGTTGTGATGGTGCCCAATGTCGCCGTTAGGCAAGCCAATGGTGAACTATCAGCTTAATTATTCATTTTATTATTTTTAAAATCCTAAGCCTTATTGAGTAAAGGATTTAATGCGTTTAAAAATCATGAATACTTAAAGGATTAGTAAGTTATAAAATAAAAGATGACAACATTAAGCCGAACCATATCAATCACAAGAGTATCCCTAAAACCCGGTGTCACAAATGCATGAGCATTAACTAAGGAGTACAATAATAATACAATATCTGCCCCAAATGTAAATAAGACAGGATAGAGTAAACAGTCCGATGGAGACTCTGTGAGCTACGATACGTGGCCTGGAATGCAGCTCACCAAAAGTCTTCTCAGCAACTGTGCTTATGCGCTAAGATGACCACCAACTGAACCTGTCAGATCCTGCACATTTAGTGCAGAAGTGTAGCGTTAGTACGTAAATTAACGCGTGCCTAGTAAGTATCTAGCCTAACCTCGGAGAAGTAGTGACGAGGGGTCGGCATCGACACTTACTAGAGGTCTAATAAAGCAGTACGATAAATCATAAATGGATATGAAGCATAACAATAATAATGGGGAAAGACTGTAATTTACATAATCTTCCAAAATTTCTTTTAAGGATATAAATTTCTCAATCTCGTATTCTATCTCAACAGCTCAGATATATCAAGTGACAATATCAAACATATAAGGAATACCATATAAAATGTTAGGCATCAGTAGAAGGAAAAATCTCGCGAATCTTCAGACAGCTAACGATGTAACGCACGATTATGCCGAGGTCGTACGACTCTATTTAGAGTGGTGTGTACAAGTGGCGAGGGTCGACCAGTAAGAACCAGAGATGCATCTAAATATACTACCAAGGCGTTTGGCCCGCCCCACAAGAAGGAAAAAACTTATCGAATCACGAGTCACATGCTTACCCTACAAGTACATGAGCATAAATTGGATATATCCTTTACCGTTTATCAAATATTTTGCCAACAACTAATATATATTTATAAATCAATTTCAATTATAAATTCACTTAATTAAGCTAGCTAAAATGAGTTCAATAATTCAATTACATGATAAAGTCCTAAGTCTACCCGAACATAAACATGCTTTAGCTACGTATAGACTCTCGTCACCTCGTGCGTACGTAACACCCACAACTAGTAGCATATATCAATTACATCACCTAGAGGGTAGTTTCCCCCTCACAAGGTTAGACAAAAGACTTACCTCGCTTCGAAAACCGATAACCGGCTCCAACGCCTCTCTAAAACCTCAAACCGATGTCCATCAATCCGAAACTAATTAAACAACATGCAAACGAATCAAAATATACCCCAAAAACTCTTCATTAATCAATTTATAACAATTCTCAACTCTGCTCGAAGAGTCAACAAAGGCTACCCAGGCCCACATGCCCGGATTCCGAAACTTTTTTAAGATAAACATTACACATATCACCAGGAACCCAATTATATAATTTATTCCCAATTTCATGTCTAATTTCGTAGTCAAAATTCAAAAATACCATTTCTAGGTTTTCTTCCAAAAATTCCATAATTTCTATCAAATTCCATGTTAAAATCCATATATAACCCATGTATTTAACTCGAAACAAGTAGGAATAACTTACCTTATGATATATGGCGAAAATGATCTTCAAGAATCACCTCAAATCGCCCCACATGTGCTCCAAGAACTTAAAACTGAAGAAATGAACTCAAAATCCCGAAAGTAGATGTTTAATACACCTGCCTCCTTCTTTGCGATCGCGGTTAACAAAAGTTCCAGCAACATCTCCTTCGTCGCGATCACGTCCAAAATCCCGCGATCGTAATGTACAATTTGTGTTTTCTTCTTCACAGACACCCTTCAGTATAATGGCCATAACCTTTTGTAAAAAATTCCAAATGACAAACGGTTTGATTTTCTGAAAACTAGATTCATGGGCTACAACTTTCATTTTGGATCATCACCAAATTCCTTCTAGATGGCAAGATATAAGCTTCTGAAGTCAGACCACTGGCAGCAGAAATTCATTCTACGCGATCGTGAAATTCCTTCCGCGATCGCGATTCACAAGGCCTAGAACAGCACTTTGCTCTTCGCGATCACAACCCAATCCTCTGCCATCCCATTTCACACCCTTGACACCAGTTAACAGCAGTTCCAAAAGGCCTAAAAGTGGTCCGGAACCACCCCCAAGACTCACCCAAGGTCCGAGGAACCCCGTTCAACCATTCTAACATGTTTATATATCCTGTGCAAACTTGTCCGAAGGTTCAGAACACAAATTACAACATCGAAACCAAGAATTAGAGATCAAACCCAATTTCTTAAACTCTCTTAACTTTTAAACCTTCATCCTTCGCCTAACGCGTCCAAATCACACGTAAACATTTCAGAATGACGCCAAATTTTACGTGCAAGTCATAAATCACGACACGAACCTATTTCAAGGCTCGGAATCCCAAACGTACATCGATAACACCAAAGTCTACTTCAAAGAAAACTTAGAAAATTCTAAAAATTTCAAAATGCCAACTTTCCATATTAAGCGCCGAAATGTCCCCGGATCACCCGATACTCAACCCGAACATACGCTCAAGTCTGACATCATCATACGAACCTATTGGAACCTTCAAATCCCGATTCCGAGGTCGTTTACTCAAAAGTCAAACCTTGGTCAATTTCCAACTTAAAGCTTCCGATTTTATAATTTTCTTTTCAAATCAACTCTGAACTTCCTAAAATTCAATTCCGACCACACGTACAAGTCATAATACCTTAAGTGAAGCTACTCAAGACCTGAAACCGCCGAATGACACGCTAGATCTCAAAATGATCGGTTGGGTCGTTACATTCTCCCCCACTTAAACATATGTTCTTCCTCGAACGTGCCAATAACCGTTCCGGAGTTGTCCAAAATTACCGTTCAACCCCTCGTACACCTACCCGTGCCACCACAACCCAAGTGAGCACATTAGTTCGAGCCAGATTGAAGATCCTCCCTATAACCTTAGCTAACAAGCCTTAGAACCAAATTCCAACATCCGAAATTCTCCACAAGACCCAATTTTAACATATGAACACCGTATCAATCGCTACACACTATACCAAAACATCATCATGCACCTATGCTGAAAGCACACCATGCACCACATAAGTATTTTTCCCATAATAACGTCCTCCAACTACAATAGATGCAATTTCACGAATCTAATGCCTACATACACCTCATAGCACATATAAGCCCTGTTCCAGCTCTTGTAATACTGCCACGAAGAAAGAGATGTGTAGAAACCCATAACCACCTAAACAAATCAATAAATCATGGAGTCCCTTCACCTGTCCAGAACCATTACCTCATTCTAAACCGAATAACGATATTTTCTCTCTAATATATCCTACATAAATATGATCGCATTGATCTCGGGTCCAACAACCTTGTTTCACCCAATATAAGCTGCTCGGGCAATAGGCCACCTCAAACACTGTCTAAAATCTCATACAGCGCAGTCAAAGCGCCAACTAGCTTCAACTTGAATGTGACCCATAGGGAAGAACGAACTCTAGCAAAGAACCATCTAGCCCGTGTAACAAATAAAACGGCCAAACCGATGTTATAGCTCTATCTCAAAGATGGGAAACAAGGTACACAAAATAAGTATAAGGAACTGTACTTAACATCTTACTGTTGCGGCGTGCAACCCGATCCAAATATGACACTATTGCGACTTGCAACCCGATCCAAACATGACATCGTTGCGGCGCGCAACCCAATCCACACAACATACCCATGGCGGCGTCCCACCCGATCAAAAAAATATACCCGTGGCGGCGTGCCACCCGATCCACACATAACAATCAATAAGGAACACCCATCAAGCCGAAATGCTTATACTTACGAAATGCCCGAATATCAACCACAAGCACGCCAAGTGCATAATACAACCCTGGGGAGACGGATAGTGGCATATACTACAAAAATCCAAGCACGATTAAAGTGCAATAAATGACCTGCATCTCGAGAGCCAACTTGCTTATATAACACCACAAGCTACACGGGATCATAACAAATGTGAGAATAATCAAGTCGTCTCACAACCCACCTGGTATAATAGAGTATTACATGGAATAGCTGACGACAGGAATAACATCTAACGCCCGAAGACTCCTCCGTAAGCAATGCTATGCCGAATGAACACATCCGACCTGACGTAGAGCATATATTCACATTAGGCCCACCAACGGACATTCAAGCCGATTCTGATCATACCATACTGGGCCAACAACCTTTCAAGGATCCACAATGGCCCTATTCATGACACAAACGAGCAGCTGTCCAATCTGGGACAACCTCCCACAGTCCACAACCAAAGGAATAGAGCGCCTTTCAGGCATAAACTCTCATATTAGCGATAGTACCCAAATCTCCATACTTTATTTCAATCCTTAACAATCAAGTGACTAACATGTCACACTTATACAATTTTCCCGTGGGATACACTCCCACGACCTTCCGCACCAGGTAGTAATGTTTGCGCTTTCATACCACCAACCGTACTAATTCTGTAAGGCAAATCACGAATTCGCAAATCAATACACAATGCCACTTCCACAGAACACCATTCTCAGGACATTAATATAATGCCAGCTTACTCTAAACATCTAAATTCTTCCCTGCCCATCCGAGCTCGTGACATTCTTATCAATATCGAGCCGCAACCTTGATCCTCATCTTTCAATTCTCATGCCGCTCACTGCACCTATCATGCCGCTACGCGAGAGTACAAGAATTCATCATAACCCCTCAAGTACTAGTAGAATAAACACTCCATTGGCTGGAAACCTTTAACTTAACTCATTTCAGAGGAATCATTGCAACAGGCAATTGAATTTCCACGACCGCAGAAAATACAAACCTCAAGTCGTGGAACTGCCATAGCTCTTCTGGGATCCATTTACACAACAAGGCCATAGGAATCGAATACCTCCCAAATCAAGCAAATTATAGTGGCTGTCAAGCCCGTACGTACAACCACAAACCATCTGTATAACTTAACACGCCAAAGGAGCTGATCATTGCCACAATCATGCTGATTTAAACCATTACTAACCGACCCCACTTCTTCCAATTTACTTTTGACTTGCCTTAGAAATAATATTAGCTCCATTCAAAACATAACGAAACCTAACAACACTCATCCCGAGTGGCCCAATTCATGAGACCACATCGTCTCAATACCCATGAACCATCTCATACCCTCCTTATAAGCACAATACCATCTCCAACTGGTACACCCATTCTGAAAGATCCTCTACGAATCCGAAGTTGTTTTCTTCCATCTCTCTAACATCCCACCGCAGACCCCCGGTGCTAACATAGAAAAACTCCAAGTCCCTTTCATAATCCACTACAAAAATTGATCCTTAACCACACAACGGACCGAATGCACTTTAATTCTTGAACCTACTAGAACCATTGTTGAGAGTCACCCACTCTGACCTGATCCCAAATATAATCCAACTCCAATGCTCTGTTAGCTCATGAACACTCCCAAAGAAGCAACCAGATGAATTATTTTCCTTGTACATCGCATCCACAAGATGCATAAACTATGAGTCTTCCAATAACCTGCACATGAATTGATAAGGCAAAATATAGCACACATTCATCAAGTTCTTTGCTCGAGTTACCCATGGTGTTCCCTTTTCTTAGTCATAGATATTCCACCAATGCAATGATAACTAGAAACCACAAAGCAGACAATCATGCAATCCAATCGTAGACGGAGGGCTTCCCCACTTAACTTTAAGCTACAATCACATAAATGTAGAACCTCAATGATTCTTCCTTCTCAATTACCGTGATCTCGCACCGATAACCCGCCAAATTCCTCGTAATCCCTTGTTAAACGTTTCGTGAACATTCCGAATTGTCAGTCACAACCGCTCATTCGACCTCCTACTAGGTAGTAAGTAGAAGTCTTCGGAGAAACCTCATCAAAATCGCGCAACCGCTAACTTGCTCAGAAGAGATAGCGCACCTATGGAATTCCATACCAACATCTTCCAACGACGTTGCCCTGGGTACAACTACCACGAAATCAAAAAACCCTCCTGAGCCCATGCTCGCCCGCCAGCTGTAAGAGTCTGTTCATCCCCCATTTGCATCAACGGAAAGTTCAACCATACGTTCCAAACTCGAAGTTATGTTGCATCCAAAAAAAATGATAATCAAGCTTTCAGACCCCTCTTCCTTGCGAGCAAACTCCTCTTTGTCATACTCAATCTTCCTCAGTACCGTAGCCACTGCCCCAAATGAAATTTATAGAATTAGTCACTGTCCACCATGATTTCCCAAATCGCTCTACTTCTCTCAAGGCATATGGCTATCCTACAACAGAATCCATACGCTACTCTACCACTCCCACTTCGGTTAAACCATCTTCTTTAAGAAACTTCTTGACCTTTGTTTTTCATACTTGACCTGCTAGTAATTCAACCACCGTGAGACACCTCCCACCATATCCTTCCTCCTCCCTTGCTGCCAAGATACTGCCTCAACTCATAATCCATCTTTGTTGTACCTGAACGGGTAATCTTCCACCAACTCCTAGACTCCACAAAGATCATCTCCTCCGAGCCATCAACATTAGGAGCGCCGACTAGACTCTAAAACAAACATACTCCGCCATCTCTCACAACTGCTTCTCAGACACTATTTATCAACACCCTACCCCAAAGGCAAATCAAAGAAGACCACAACACCGAGGAACCTTAATACGTTCCAACAAGGATGACGGCACCACATCACAAACGAGAATTTCACTATGTCAAAAAATATCCAGTCTCGATACTCCGTCAACTGAGGCCTAAAAATCTATAGTCCAATTGCCTCTCCTCCGCTAGACTTAAATGTCGAACTCCAAACCATGGACCCAATAATCCTCCTTTCGAGTCATTCATTGCCACGACACACAAATAAGCACCCTACCATTTATACCAACCCTGCGTGATAACCACCCACGTACATCATAATACACTGTACATAGCAGCGAAACCGTAAGCAACACTAACATTGCACCAAAATGACAGAACATCCCTCCATGAGGCGACGACAATAGCCCAATCGAATACGCAGGGAGAAACATCCTACACCACATCTGTAGTACTATTACAACTCGATGCCCAATTATTAACCAGCACTCCACGTCACATAAGATTGAGTAGGAAGGAAATGAAGACATGAGCTTCAATGGAATCAAATCGCACGACGAGGAATCAAGAAGGGAAGTGCTCCTAAATGCTCTATTGCCTCTCGAAGATAAGTACAAAAGTCTCTGTACCAATCCGCAAGACTCCACTAGACTTGCTCATGACTCGTGAGACCCAAATGAACCTAGAGCTCTGATACCAAGCTTTCACGACCCAAAATACAATATAGTTCGTGATGGCGCCCAACGTCGCTGTTAGGCTAGCCAATGGTGAACTATCAACTTAATTATTCATTTGATTATTTTTAAAATCATAAGCCTTATTAAGTAAATTGTTCAATGCGTTTAAAAATCATGAATACTTAAAATATAAGTAACATATAAAATAAAAGATGACAATATTAAGCCGAACCATATCAATCACTAGAGTATCCCCAAAACCCGATTTCACAAGTGCATGAGCATTAACTAAGGAGTATAATAATAATAATAATAATAATACGATATCTGCCTGAAATGTAAATAAGACACGATAGAGTAAACAGTAAGATGGATACTCTGTGAGCTGCGATACATGGCCTGGAATGCAGCTCACCAAAAGTCTCCTCAGCAACTGCACCTACGTGCCAAGATGACCACCAAATGAACCTGTCAGATCTTGCATATTTAGTCCAGAAGTGTAGCATTAGTATGTAAATCAATGCGTGCCTAGTAAGTATCTAGCCTAATCTCAGAGAAGTAGTGACGAGGGGTCAACATCGACACTTACTAGAGGTCCAATAAAGTAGTACGATAAATCATAAACAGATATGAAACACAATAGTAATAATGGGGTAAGATTTTGATTTACATAATCTTCCAAAATTTCTTTTAAGAATATAAGTTTCTCAATCTCATATCTATCTCAACAACTCAGACATATCAAGTGTCAGTATCAAACAGATAAGGAATACCATATGAAATGCCAGGCATCAGTAGAAGGAAAAATCTCGCGAATATTTAGACTGCTAGTGATATAACGCACGATTATGCCGAGGTCATACGACCCAATCCAAAGTGGTCTATAAAACTGCCAAGGGTCGACCGGCATGAACCAGAGATATATCTCAATATGTTTCCGAGGCGTTCGGCCCGCCCAACAAGAAAGGAAAAAACTTATTGCATTAGGAGTCACGTGCTTACCATACAAGTGCATGAGCATAAAGTGGATATACCCTCTACCGTTTATCAAATATTTTTCCAACCACTAATATATATTCCTACATCAATTTCAATTATAAATTCACTAAATTAATCTAGCTAAATTGAGTTCAAATAATTCAAATATTACATGATAAAATCCTAAGTCTACCCGGACATAAACATGCTTTAGCTACGTACGGATTCTCGTTACCTCGTGCATACGTAGCACCCAAAATTAGTAGCACATAACAATTAATCACCTAGGAGGTAGTTTCACCCTCACAAAGGTTAGACGGCAGATTTACCTCGCTTCAAAATTCGATAACCGGCTCTGACGCCTCTCTAAAACCTCAAATCGATGCCCATCGATCCGAAACTAATCAAACATTATAAAAACCAATCAAAATATACCCAAAAACTCTTCATTAACCAATTTACAACAATTCTCAAATCCTCTCGAAAAGTCAACAAAGTCAACCCCCTGACCCAAGTACCCGGATTCTGAAAATGTTTGAAGATAAACATTAACCATAGCATCACGGACTCAATTATATAATTTATTTCCTCAATTATATAATTTATTTCCAATTTCATGTCTAATTTTGTGGTCAAAATTCAGAAATACCATTAATAAGTTTTCTTCATAAATTCCATAATTTCTATCAAATTCCATGTTAAAATCCATATATAACCCATGTATTTAACTCAAAACAAGTAGGAATAACTTTACTTATGATATATAGCGAAAATGATATTCAACAATCACCCCAAATTCCCCACATGTGCTCTAAGAACTTAAAAGTGAAGAAATGAGCTCAAAATCCCGAAATTAGATGTTTAATACACCTGCCGGTCCTTTTTCTTCGTGATTGCGATCATAAGCCAAACGATCGCGGTTAACCAAAGTTCCAGAAACGTTTCCTCCATCGCAATTGCGTCCAAAATCCCGCGATCGTAATGTACAATTTGTGTTTTCTTCTTCACAGACACCCTTCAGTATAATGGCCATAACGTTTTGTGAAAAATTCTAAATAACAAATGGTTTGGCTTTCTGAAAACTAGGTTCAAAGAGATACAACATTCATTTTTGGATCATCTTCAAATTCCTTATACATTATAAGATATAAGCTTCCGAAATCAGACCACTAACAGAAGAAACTCCTTCTACGCGATCGCGAACTTCCTTCCGCGATCGCGATTCACAAGGCCTAGAACAACACTTTGCTCTTCGCGATCGTGGCCCAAACCTCTGGCATCACATTTCACACCCTCGACAATAGTTATCAACAGTTCCAAAAGGCCTAAAAGTGATCCGGAACCACCCCAAACTCACTGGAGGTCCAAGGAACCTCGTTCAATTATTCTAACAAGTTTATATACCCTAAATAAATTTTTTCGAAGGCTCGTAAGACAAATTACAACATCGAAACCAAGAATTAGAGATCAAATCCAATTTCTTAAACTCTCTTAACTTTCAAACCTTCATCCTTCACCGAACGTGTCCGAATCACATGTAAATATTCCGGAATGACGCCAAATTTTACGTTCAAGTCATAAATCACGATGCGAACTATTCCAAGGTCCGAAACCCTAAATAGACATCGACAACACCAAAGTCCACTTCAAACCAAACTTAGAAAATTCTAAAAACTTTAAAATACCAACTTTCCATATTAAGCGCCGAAAAGCCCACGGATCACCCGATACTCCACCCGAACATACGCCCAAGTACAAAATCATCATATGAACCTATTGGAACCTTCAAATCCTGATTCCGAGGTCATTTACTCAAAAGTCAAACCCTGGTCAAGTCTTCCAACTTAAAGATTTCAAATTTAGAATTTCTTTCCAAATGAACTCTGAACTTCCCGAAATTTTCTGACCACACGTATAAGTCATAATACCTTAAGTCAAGCTACTCAAGGCTTCAAACTGCTGAACGACACGCTAGAGCTCAAAACGACCGTTCGGGTCGTTACACAGCCAAAGGGATGCGTCCAATGGCAATTAGATGTGCCAGTTCTTCTTGTTGAGAATTCGTGATTTGATGTTATATTCTTAAAGAGTAGAAAATTTAGTTAATTTAGAAGGTCGTTTAAGTAATTTGACTATTTAGTCATAGGTTTCCAACAGTAATGACCCGACAGGTCGTTTTTAGAATTAGCATCCTGTTCGGCGGCTTAAGGTCTAGATCAGCTTAGTATTATGTATTATAACTAGTGTGTGTGGTCTAGTTTGGATTTCGGATGATTCAGAATAATTTGGAAGAAGGATTCTTGTTTTAGAAGGTTAAACGGTGAGAGTTGACCAGAGTTTGACTTTTGTGTAAATGACTCCAATATGGCATTTGGATGATTCCAATAGCTTTTTATGGTGATTTTGGAATTAGATGTGCCTCCGAATTTGGATTTGGAGGGCCGTAGGATAATTGGAAGCATTTTGGCAAAAATTAAAAAGTTAAAGTTTTGGAAGGTTAAGAGGTTTGGCTGGGAGTTGAATTTGTTGATATGAGGATCGGATTGCAATTCGGAGAGTTGGATTAGCTCCGCTATGTCACTTGAGACTTGCATGCAAAATTTGACGTCATTCCAGGTTGTGCACGAGTTGTAGAAGTTGAAAGTTCGATTTAAGGTGCGATTCATAGTTTTGATATTCTTTGATGTGATTTGAGGCCTCGATCAGGTCTGTATTATGTTTTGGGGCTTATTAGTATCTTCGGATGGGGTCCCGAGGGGCTCAGGTGAGTTTCAGATAGGTTTGGTTGTGTTGCGCTCGTTTTTTATGTTTTGACGTCATTTCTTCAAGCATAAATGGTAACACATTAAGAAAATGAGCTCCAATTTCTGTTTTGATTGACGAATTAGATCCGTATCGTAATTATGGAGCCGTAGCAAAAAGAATCGTCGAATTTGGACATCGTATAAGGGAGTTATGCTCATTTTAGTGTCAGAGAAGAGAGCTGGTGCTAATGCTTCGCAGATGCGAAGTTGGGTCCGCATCAGTGACCCCGAAGGTGCGAAAAATGGTCTGCAAATGGGGAAATTACTGCTGGCATAACGCAGGTATGGAGATTTGGGCGCAGAAGCGAAATTCCTTGTGTATTAAAACAATCAGAGTGCGTTTATTTACTATTTTGAGCATATCTTGAGTTCTAGAGCTCCGATTGAGGTGATTTTCGCGGTGCTCTTCTCGTCTTTTCATGGGAGTCAGTATCTAACTATAATTCTTTTTATTTTGTTTTAATATGATTACAGATGTTCATTTCTGAATTAATGTATCTTTTGATTGGAGAATTGGGTGGGTTTTATTAAAAACTTTTCTAAAGAGAATAATTGGATTTTGAACATCGATTCAGAGTCAAAATTGGATGAAATTAGTATGGTTGGACTCGTAATTGAATGGATGTTCGGATTTTGTAAATTTTGTCTGGTTCCGAGGTGTGAGTCCGGGGTTGACTTTTTAGTTTTTGTTAAAGATTGAAGCTTTGTTATCCGGAATCATTTCCTATGAGTTTTATTTATGATTTGAAGTTATTTTGGCGAGATTTGAGCCGTCCAGAGGTTGTTTCACTCGAGAAGGTCATTTTAGAGTAATGGTCTAGCTTCTTTGAGGTAAGTATCTTGCTTAACTTTGTGTGGGAAAAACTACCTCTTAGGATTTGAGTCATTCGTGCTAATTGTGTTATGTGAAGGCCGTGTATGCAAGGTGACAAGTATGTACTTAGGCTTATTTGTGAAAATTTTATCATTTAGGGTTCTTAGGTTCATATGTTCATTAGATGTGAAGTTGTTTTAGCATGCTAAATACCCCATTTACAAAATTACTCTTACATGTCTTATTTGGAATTAATTGATTCATATTTTACCCTTGTTGCCAATTAAACGCTTATGTGCCTTAATTGAAGATGTTGCCTCTTTTATTGCCATACTATCTTTTCCGTAATTTCTTATCCTTAATTGAAGTTATTATTATACTTTCCGTAATTGCTTATCCTTAATTGAAGTTATTATTATTCTTTCTATAATTGCTTATCCTTAATTGAAGTTAGTATTATCTTTTCTGTAATTTCTTAACCTAAATTGAATTTATTAGCATCTTTTCGGTAATTCCTCAACCTTAATTGAAGTTTTGTTACCCCTTTCATTGTTGACTTATCCTTATGTAGAATCATTGATGCACGCCATCTCTCCCCTTGTAGAGGTATTCTTGTTGAAATCATTACTCTCTGTTGTCTCTTTCATTGTGAGCTCGTTCATTCGTTTCTTTGTGTGATGAAGTTCTTGAGTTGATTTATTTGTCGTATTCTTGTGTTATTATTGTTGTTGCTGTTGTACCCAGTATTGTTGAGCAGATTGCTATGCGTGGTTGTGGTATTGAAACTGTTTTGAGGAAATATTTTTGCATATGGGCACATGTTGTGAAAGTCATTTTATTGTGTTGTTATATTTTGGCACACGTGGTATTATTGAGAGGATTGTCGGGGTGTTCACACGTGAGTTGTCCGTGCTATTGTTACTATTGATATTTGTACATGCGGCATGACAAGGCGGCTATATATGTGGGTTTGCGCATGTGGCGAGACAAGGTGAGAATATTATTATGCATGTGCGGCGAGACAAGGAGGGCATTTACTTTATTATTGCGGACGTGGCAAGACAAGGCGGGCTATCTCGGGGAATGATTTGTGATGACTTGTGATGGCCTGGGGGCATTGTTATTGTTGTTATTTGTGTAGTGGTGTTCCTACCCTGTGTGAGATATACCGTGTACATTTAGTGGTGATCGTTTCTTATGTGACATTCATTGTCTCTACTCTTACTTATTGACTTGAAGTGATCACCCATATCGGTTAAGAAAATGAATCCTGATGTTATTGACCATTTACATGTATTCCCATGTACTTTCCTTCTGTGTGAGAGTTATCCTGTTTTCACATGAGTGGTCCATGCAGTCATGAGTCATTATTATTGTTGGCACATGAGTGATTCGTAAGGATATTAGATATTGTCACTCTTTTGGCATGTGAGTCGTCCGTATGGTTATAAATTTGTAATGTGGGCACAAGAGGCCAAGTGATTAGGGTTCAAAAATTGGGACCCGTGATTTGTGATTATGAAGTTTGGTACCTTGTGGAAATTCCTGAATAGATGTGGTGTAAAAGCGGTTGTTATTGTTGAGTTGTTACTTTTTTCCTTTATTTGGTTTCATCGGACTTAGACCGTGTCCAGCTTACTCTACAGCATTACTATCTGTTTGCTTCTTGTTGCTAATTGTTGTTTCTAGTATTTCATTGCGAGTATTGTTTTATCTTCCTTGCCATTAGCTTTATATTAAGATTATTTCGCCATTAGTTCACCTTCATACTTGTTCAGGTTGTTTAGTCTAGTAGGTGTCTTGATTGTCCCTCGTCACTACTCCATCGAGGTTAGTCTTGATACTTACTGGGTACTGTTGTGGTGTACTCATGCTACGCTTTCTGCACATTTTTGTGCAGATCCTGGTATTTAGGAGTTGGTTGATCAATAACTAGCTGTTCGGGTTTTGCAGTAGAGACTCAAGGTAAACTTGTTGTCGCGTTCGCCAGCTTCGAAGTCAGTTTCTGATATTGTACCTGTACTATTTATTTCTTTTCCGAAACAATTGTATTTAGGGATTTTACTAGAAAACTCAGTAGAGCTTATGACTTGTACTCCGGTTTTGGGATTATTGACTTGTATTATGTCACGATCCAAAATCCACTATAGGTCGTGATGGCGGCTAACGCCGCAGTCAGACAAGGCAACAGTGATTTACCAATTTAATAACTCGTCACAATATTTTGAAATCATAATTTTCCTTAATTGAAAAATATAAAATAAAATTTACAGAGTAAATAAAATATTTACACGAACCACAATAAGGAATATCCTGAAGGAAAACCCCAAAACCCGGTGTCACAAGTGCATGAGCATCAACTAGGAAATATAATAAAATACAACATATGTCTGGAAAAAAAAGTTAGGCAGGAAGATATAAATACCCTAAGGGAGATTCTACCGGCTGTGGATCGTAACATAAGAATGCCGCTCACGGTAAAGTCTCCGAAATGGCCGCATCTCTACGCCCAAAGACCGCCGGACATATGTGTACCTGCACAAAAAGTGCAACAAGTGTAGTATGATTATGTAAATCAACGTGTACCCAGTAAGTATCTAGTCTAACCCCTGAGAAGTAGTGATGAGGGGTGGACATCAACACTTACTACTGAAAAGGTAGAAGTAAACATATGTGAATCAGGAAAAATAAACGAAGTACCATGAAGCCCGTCAAATCTATACAATAGCAAGTCTATCACTCTATGCAAGTCTAGTCTCAAGTCGTAATGAAAAATAAAGGAATTTAATAGGCAGGAGATAACTCAAGTAGTACAGCTATAGCATGGTGTGAACCTAAGTCTTACCTGGTCAAAACATGAATCTAGCTACGCACGGACTCTCATCACCTTTTGCGTATGTAGCCCCCCACAATAAGTAACACATAACAAATACATCACCTAGGGGTAGTTTACTCCTCACAGAGTTAGACAGGAGATTTACCTCGCTCCGAAGTTTCAAAACCGGCTCCAAGGCCTCTCTAACACCTCAAACCGAAACTCGTCGATCCATAGCTATTTGAACAATGTGCAAACCAATCAAAATATACTCTAATACCCATAATTAATTAACTTAATCAATTCTCAACTCCGTTCAAAAAGCCTATAAAATCAACTCTCGGGCTCACGTGCCCTAATTCCAAAAAATTTTGAAGATAAACATTACCTAAAATACCACGAACTCAAATATATAATTTATTCCAAATTCCACGTCCAATTTCGTGGTCAAAAATCCAATAATACCAATTTCTAGGTTTTCTACCAAAATCCCAAATTTCTATTAATTTTCAAGAATTAACAAGCCTAAATTCGTATATTGAACTCACAACTGGTGGAATCGCTTACCTCATAATTGACAATGAAAATGGGCTCCAAAATCGCTCCAAGGTCGGCTCTCATGGAGGAAATGAAATGAAAAAGGCCAAACCCCATTTTTTAAAACCACACTGCCTAGTCTGACCTTCTTCACGAATGCGGCATGTCCCTCGCGTTCGCGAAGCCCAACCAGCTTCTGTCCTCTGGTTCCTCTATGCCAACGCAAGATAGGGCCCCCCGAACGCGAAGCTTCACCAGCTCGCCCATCGCAAATGCGGACGACCTTTCGCAAACGCGAAGATCAATCTCCCCTGCTAGGCCAGCCCTTCCTACGTGAACGCGACTAGGCCTTCGCAAGTGCGGAGAACAACTGCACAACCCTTCGTAAATGCGACTGCCTTATCGCGAATGTGTAGAACAAAATGGTTTCCGGCTCAATTCCTTCTCCGCGAATGCAGGAGTCCTCTTGCGTTCGCGAAGAACGAAACCAGCAACAGCAACTCAGCCAAACTTGGTCCGAAACCACCCTGAAACACACTCAAGGCCTCCGGGACCTCGTCCAATCACACCAACCAGTCCCAATACATGACACAAACCTGCTCGAGGCGTCAAATCACATCAAACAACACTAAAACCATGAATCACACCCCAATTCAAGCCTAGTAAACTTTACAACTTCAAACTTCTACATTCGACGCCGAAACCTATCAAATCAAGTCCGATTGACCTCAAATTTTGCACACAATTCCTAGTTGACATTACGGACCTACTCCAACTTATGGAATCAAAATCCGACCCGAATATCAAAAAGTCAACTCTCGATTAAACCTCCCAAATAAATATCAAATTTCCAACTTCCGCCAACTGACGCCGAAATAACATACGAACCTCCAAGTCAACATCCGAACATGCTCCTAAGACCAAAATCATCACAGGAACCCGTCGGAACCTTCAAATCTCGATTCCGAGGTCGTTTACTCACAAGTCAAACCTTAGTCGATTCTTCTAACTTAAAGCTTCCGAAATTAGAATTTTCTTTCTAAGTCAATCCCGAGCTTCCCAAAATTCAATTTCGACCACACATACAAGTCATAACACCTGAAGTGAAGCTACTCAAGGCCTCAAACCGTTGAACAGCGAGCTGCAGCTCAAAACGACCGGTCGGGTCGTTACATTCTCCTCCACTTAAACATACTTCGTCGTCGAACATGCTAAGGACTGCTCCAGAGTTGTCCAAAATACTCGACAACACCTTGTGTACCTACCCGTGCATCCACATTCCCGTTGAACACATTTGCTCGAGCCAGACCAAAAATCCTCAGCAACCCAGTCCCGACTTCTGAATTTCTTTATGAGGCCTAATTCTAATACACGAACACCGCACCAATCACCACAGCACTGTACCAAAACATGAACACACATCTATACTGAAATCACACCATGCACCACATAAGTCGGTTTCCCATAATAACATTTTCCGACTACAATAGCTGAAATTTCATGATTCCGGCGCCCGCAATACATTTCATGACGCATATAAATACTGTTCCAAATCTCGCAATACCGCCATGGTGAAAAAGACGTGTAGAAACTCATAGCCACCTGCCGAATCAATAATTCATGGAGTCTCTCTTCCTGACAAGAACCATTACCTCATTCTTAATTGAATAACAATATTTTCTCTCTAAGGTACCTTATATAAATCTGATTGCACCAATTTTAGGTCCAATAATCTCGTCTCACACAGTACAAGCTGCTCAAGCAATAAGCCACCTCAAACACATACTCCGATCTCATCTGGAGACATCAACTCGCCTACGAGCTATAACTCGAATATGACACATAATAAGTAACGAACTCTGAAAAAGAACTATCCAGCCCTCGTAACAAATAAAATGGTCGAAGAGATATTATGAACCTTTCTCAGAGGATGAGAAACAAAATATGCAGGAACAGATATAGGGAATTGTACTCAGCATAACATTGTTGTGGCATGCAACCCGATCCAAATATGATACCATTGCGGCGTGCAACTTGATCCAAATAACGTACCCATGATAGTGTGCCACCCGATTCACTCATAACAATAAATAAGGACATACGCCTCAAGCCATAATGCTTCTACCTACGGAATACCGAATATCGGCCACAAGCATGCCAAGTGCTAAAAAATACAATTCTGGGGAGACAAAGAGCGTAATACGCCACAAAACCCAAGCACGACTAAGGTGCGATACATGACCTGCATCTCAAGAGCCATCCTGCTCATATAACACCACAAGCTACACGGGACCTCAACACATATGCAAATAATTAAGCCGTCTCAATCCAGCACAACCCCAAAGATCACGACCAAAGGAATAGAGGGTCTTCCAGGTATAAACCCTCACTTAACGATAGTACCAAAAATCTTCGTACTTGGTTCCGATATTTAACCATTAAGTGACTAGCACGTCAAACTCATACAATTTCCTCGTGGGGTACGCTCCCACGACCTTCCGCCAGGTAACCAAGTGCGCACGTCCATACCACTAATTGTACTAATTATGTAAGGCAATCACAATCCGCAAATTAATACACGATGCCTCTTCCATAGAACACCATTCCCAGGCGACACTAAGATAACACCATCTCACTCTAACCATTTGAATTCTTCCCCGCTCATCCGAGCTCCTGACATTCTTATCAACACCGACCCACAGCCTTGATCCTCAACTTCCAATTCCTATGCTGCTCACTGCACCTACCGTGCTGCTACACGAGAATACACGAATTCATCATAACCCCTGAACTACCAGTAGAATAACACTTCATTGGCTAGAAACCTTTCACTTAGCTCATTTCCGAAGAGCCCATGCAACGTACAGCTGAATTCCCAAACCGTAGAAAACACAACCTTAAACCGTGATCTAAACCGTCATAACTCTTGTAGAATCCATTTACGCAACAAAGCTATTTGAATCAAATACCTCCCAAATCAATCAGGTCATGGCGGCTGTCATGCCCCTACGTATAAGCACAAACCATATATATAACATCACACAACGAAGGAATTGATCCTCGCCACAATCATGCTAATTCAGCCATTACTGACCGACCCAACTTCTTTCAGTTTACCTTTGACCTGACTTAGAAATATGATAGCTTCGTTCATAACATAACGAACTCAATCCGCACTCATCCGGAGTGACCCGAATTGCGAGACCATATTGTCTCAATACCCATGAATCATTTCATACCTTCTTATGCGCACAATAGCATCTCCAACTGGTGCACCTATTCTGCAAGACCTTCCGCGAGTCGGAAGCTATTTATTCCTTTTCCTCTAATACTGCACTTAAATTCTTGAATCCACTAGGACTGTTGTTGAGAGTCACTCACTCTGACCTGGTCCAAAATGTGACCAAACTCTGACGCTCTACTAGCACATGATCACCCTCTCGAAGAAGCAACCGGCTGAACGTTTTTCCTTGTACATCACATCCACAAAAGCATAAGCCCCGAGTCTTCCCAAAAACCTGAACATGCATCAATAACGCCGAATATAGCACATGTCCATCAAGTTCTTTATTGATTTACCCCTGATATTTCCTTTTCATAGTCATAAATAATCCAATCGATAACCAAAAACCACACAAGCAGACAACCACGCGATCCAATCGTAAATGGCGAGGCTCCCCCACTAAGCTTTACGCTACCACACATAATACAGAGTCCATAACGATTCCTCCTTCTCAATTACCATGATCTCGCATCGTTGACCCGCCAGACTGCTTGAAGTCTTTTGTCAAGCTCTTCATGAACATCCTGAATCACCAGTCACAGTCACACACTCGACCTCTCACTGAGTAGCAAGTAATATTCCTCGCAAAAGCTTCATCAACATCACGCTACTGCTAACCTGTTCGCGGGAGATAACCTACCTGTGGAATTCCTTGCCGACATCTTCCAACAACGTTTCACTGGGTACAACTACCACGTAATCAGTGAATTTTTGTCAATCTAGCTGTTTCTGGTTCCTTTATTTCAGCCTCTCTAAGATTTCGCGATGCAAAGTTGAATAGCCATGGCGGCCGCGAGCTCTCCCCGGCCTTTGGCTTTTGGAGAGAAACATCAAAACATCGCCGACGTAATCCATATTGATGCCACAAAGTCATACGCTTCACAGTTTCATCAAAAACAATCTGCCGCAACGATATCGAAACTTTATTTATGCCCAGTGACTATCGAACACGGTGAACTCACGGTTAACTTCACCATTGATAACGTTAATGAGTTTACAAGAGAGGAGGGACTTCACCAAGCTATTATCATGAAGTTTTCCTATGGAAAACCAGATTTACAGCTGCTTCGAAGTAGTTTCCAGTCGCAATTTGATATTCAAGGTCGATTTAGTGTAGGGCAACTGGAATATCATCACTTGTTGGTTAGGTTCGATCTTTATGCAGATTTTGTTCAGTTTCTGTCGCGTTCAACTGGTTTTCTTAAAGCCAATGGAGATGAATTCTTCTTTAGAACTTTTCCATGGACAATAGGATTCAATCCGAAGGAGGAAACTTCCATGGCTGTCGTTTGGATATCACTGCTAAGTCTGCCTCCATTTTTTTTTGCCAAAAGATCAGTTATGTCTATTGCTCCTGCAGCGGGCAAGCCTCTTGCAGTCGACAAGGCGACACATGAAAGGACAAGACCTAGCGCTGCTAAGGTTAAGGTGTTGATCGATCTTTTAGATGAACATCCAAACAAAGTTAGGTTGCGCGTCATCGACAAAGATACTGGGAAATTTGTTGTGTATTACCAGGCTATTGTCTATGATAAGTTGCCAAAGTATTGCTCCTTTTGTAAGCATCAAGTTCATCACGAAACAGTGTGTCGATTTTTGAAAGCAAAATCTGGACAAAATGTTGATAGGAGCAGTGATCGCAATCTGCCAGTAGTTGATACGAGCACTGTTGAGCAGCTCAAAGGCGATGCGAGAGAGTTTTTGAACGCTAAAAAAACTGCTCACAATGTGGTTCAAATAGCAAAGAAGCATTCCAACAATACCAGGCTGCAGGTGCTGCAGGTGGACACTGCTAATGCTGATGTTACTGGAATTACAGCAGATGAAGTGAATCTAGTTACTGCTGGTCGATCTGGAGATAAGAGTACTGTTGTTGTTGCTGAAAATACAGTAGCACCACAAGACAAGGTTCCATATGTGCATATTGAAGATGCTTTAAAGCTGAGGAAGGGACAACACAAATCTTCCACTGACATACCTGCATCGACAGTTTTTGCGAGAATGTACACTGCTACAGTTGGTACATTAAGAGCAGCTACTGATCGAGCAGATGATTGTGGACAACCAGCGAAAGCAACAAATATTGGTGTAGTTATTGGTCGAACTAATGGTAAGCAACAAAATGAAGTTGGAGGTTCTACTCATTGAGATGAGCAGATTAATACACCCAGTAACGTACCTAACTTGGAAGGTGAACCCCAGACTTTGAGGACTAAAAACGATGTACAAAAGGTCGTAGCTGGGGTAGATAAAGATGGGGGTAATATTGATGTTGATAAGGGAAAACATGCAATCACAATGGGTGAGGATTGGAACTTGGTAACATCTAGAAAATCGCCTACAAAGAAGGTTACATCAACAGGCCAGGTGAGTCCAGGCCTTCGACGAAATACTTCTACTATTGTAAACAGCTCCAATAGATTTGATGCTCTGGAACTCGATAAGGATGGACAGCCTGAGATAGCAATTTTAAATGATAATGTGATGTCCAAACAAGTTTTTCCAAGATCCAGCGGCGAAAACGAAGGTCGACACAGTGGTATTTTAGCTACAGAAGTTGGTGTTCGACAGACTGTCTCAAAGAACAAATTGATGGAGGATCTCAGTTCAAACGTACCTACATTGCAATTTTCCAGCCCTCGCGTCGAAAAAATTATCAAGGACGCGCAAGCTGCAATGATGTTACACACAAATATGGTCGGGAAGCCTTTAGTCACGTTGAACACTTCCGCCTTTGAAACCCCTTCACAGTCGGAAAAATCGTCTGACGGATATGAAGGAGACTCTGGGCAATTACTATTGTCCACAGGAAATAACAATGACGTCGTTCCAAATTTGAGAGAGATGGTTAATAAAAGACAAACGAGTTATACAAAGGAATGGTATACAATAGGTAGATTATGGGCAGATCAACCTGAAGATAGCGAAGAAGACTACGGAGATGATGACGACGAAGTGTCGACTGACTATGCTGCACTTGAAAGTGACGAGGAAGAATTGAGATCAGTAGCATCACCTCCACTACCAAAAAGTGAAAGCAAACTTAATCTGTATGCCCCAGCTTTTATTCCCAGTAAGTACTCAACTGCTGCGACAAAGAAGAGTACAGCAACAACGGTATTACTAGTAACTACTGGGCAGCAACAGCAAGAATTTAGTTCAAGCAGTCCACTAGTTTTGAACACAGTTATATTTGCAACAGATACGCAACAACAGCATAAGGTTAATACAGCAGAAAATTCTACAAAATCTGACCATCAGCAGCAGCAATCTCGTGACAGCACTGGACAGTAGCATATTCGTGAATCCAGACAGCAGCTTATTCGTGAATCTAGACTGGAACAACAGCAGCAGCAACCTCGAGCACATACTCCAATCATATCAATGGAAGATGAACAGCAGCAGTAGCAACAAATTTTTGCAACAGCTGGACAGGAGCAGCAGCATGATAGACAGCAGCAGCAGCAGGATAGACAACAGCAGTAGCGTGGACTTCAGCAACAGCTGCAAACATTTGTGTTAGCTGGGCAGAAGCAGCATCAGGTTAGCACTAATAGTGCGTTGATTTTAAAGGAGGACAACACTCGACAGCAGCAATCTAACACTGCCACTGGACAGCAACAAAAATAGTCTCCACGCACAAACAGCTCAGTGATTTCACTGGAAGATCGACGACTTTTGGATGCGTTGGTAAGTCCCAAACCCTTACTTTCAGTAACTACAAATCAATCATGTAGTGCTAGAAGTAAGAGCAGGCAAGATGTCGCGCAAACTTCAGTCATGACAGTCATGACAAAGGCGTAAGATAGTGTTTTGGAGTCTCAAGATTTTGTCCAAACATTGCCACAACAAGTTAATATTGAAAGAGATACATATGAAGAAGGAGAGGAGAATGAATTGCTACAACAATGTCTTTTAGACGCTGCTAAACGAGGTGATTTATCACCTATGCACGTTGGGAAAAACAAGCAATCACATTCAAGGAAGAACATTTGGGATGGCAAGGTGAGTGAGGAGATAACTGTTAGGCGACTTCCTGTGAGAGTTGCTAAGAAAAGACAGGCTGCCCAAACCACGTCTACAAGATCCAATCGTTCAAAGAAGAAATCATGATTTTTGACTACATTTGGAAGAGGCGGGTGGAGGATGATAAAGGGGTCAAAATTGAAGAGATCGCAAGATTGGCAAAAAAGGGACAAGATAATAATTTCTACTACATTGTATTTTATCATTTTATTAGAATTATCTTGTGTAACATCATCATAAAGTGTATTATAAACTCTATGATGATCATAGAATTCTTGGTTTGTCTAGTTCTTATTTTTTACATTCTTGCTAATAGATGAGGTTTTAGCCTCAATAGGAATTGTAAGGTAAGGTTTAGCTCGGTGGGTGTTTGCCTAGGTACTATGCCTTCGGATATAACCCAATGGCTATGAGATTATATGCCCTCGTGAGATTTTGCCGGCAGCTAACCCATGACTCCTCTACATGAGGCTGCCATAAGGGCATTGTGAGGCGCAGAGGAGTAATATAAATAGCCAAGGCATATAGGCAACACTAACGGAGCTTTTGTCCCCCTTACTTATTTTTCTGTTGTGGTTTGTTTCTACTATTAATATAATATTATAATTTGCCAAAAAAAAAAAATTCTCCTGAGCTCATGCTGGCCCACCAACTGTATAGGTCTGCTCCTTCCCTATTGGCATCAACTGAAAGTTCAACAATACCTTCCATCGATTCCCAAATCGTTCTACACTCATCTCTCAAAGCACGCGGCTATCCAACCACGGAACCCATATGCTAATCTGCCACTCTTACTTCGGTTAAACTATCTCCTTTAATCAACTTCTCAAACTCTGCTTCTCATACTTGACCTGCTAGCACTTCAACCACTGCGAAACACTTCCCATCATGTCTTCCCTCATACTCTGCTACCCAAATGTTGCATCAAATCAAAATGCATCTCCGTAGTACCTAAACCAATAAAATGTTACCGAATCTAAGCCTCTTCGAAGATTATCTTTCTCAAGCCATCAACATTAGAAATACAAATTCGATTTTGAACTGCTACACACTGCTATCTCTGACAACTGCCCCTCAGGCACCATTTCACAACACCCTGCCCCGGTGGCAAAATCAAGCAGACCATACCACCGGTGAACCTTAATGCGTTCAAACAAGGACGACGACACCGCATCACAATAAAACTTACACCACGCTCGAAAATACCAAGTCTCGTTACTCTATCAACCAAAACCTAAACATCCACAGTCCGATTGCCTTTCCTTCGTTGGAATTAAATGTTAAACCTCTAAATCATGCACCAAGAAATCCTCTTTTCAAGTCATTCACTGCCTCAACACATAAACGAGCACCTTACCATTTCACCAACATTGTGCGATAACAACACATAGACATCGTAGCCATCTGTGCATAGTCTCGAAACTGTAGAAAATACAGATACTGAGTTGGAATAAAAGAACATCCTTCCGCAAGGCGACGATAATAGCTTGCCCAAACACGCAAGGAAAAAACATCCTGCACCATGTCTGCAGTACCACTACAACTCCTCGATGACCAATTGATAACAAGCGCTTCGCGTCGCATAAGATTGAGTAGGAAGGAAATAAAGACATAAGCCTCAATGGAATCAAATCGCCTGATGAGGAAACCAAGAAGGGAAGTGCTCATAACAACCCTGTAGCCTCTCGAAGATAAGTACAGACGTCTCTGTGCCGATTTACAAGACTCTACTAGACTTGCTCATGACTCGTGAGACCTAAGTGAACCTATCGCTCTAATACCAAGCTAACACGACCTAAAATCCACTATAGGTCGTGATGGCGTCTAACACCGCCGTCAAGCAAGGCAACGGTGATTTACCAATTTAACTACTCGTCTCAGTATTTTGAAATCATAATTTTCTTAATTGAACAGTATATTATAAAATTTACAGAGTAAGTAAAATGTTTACACGAACCACAATAAGGAATAACATGAAGGAAACCCTCAAAACCCGCTGTCACAAGTGCATGAGCATCAACTAGAAAACATAATAAAATACCACATCTGTCTGGAATATAAGTTAGACCAGAAGATATAAAGAACTCTAAGGGAGACTCTACGGGCTGTGGATCATAACATGAGAAAGCATCTTACGATAAAGTCCCCGAAATGGCCGCGCCTCTGCGTCCAAAGACCACCGGACATATGTGTATTTGCACAAAAAGTGCAGCAAGTGTAGTATGAGTACGTAATCAATGCATACCCAGTAAATATCTAGCGTAACCCTAGAGAAGTAGTGACGAGGGGTCGACATCAACACTTACTAGTGGTCCAATAAGACAGATATAGTAGAAGTAAACAAATGTGAATCAGGGAAAATAAACAAAGTGGTAAAATCCTCCTCTTAGCAATTACTCAAACTCTCAGCTAGTAGCCACCTCCTCAATCAGAGTATGTATATAATGGACCTTACCGAATGGGTCATCATAGTTCTATCAGGAAACGCTCACAAATATGCCGGCTTCTTGCCAATTCTTACGCACAACTTCATAAGAGTATTTTATAGAAATGTCGAGGCGTACAGCCCGATCCATAAAAATATTGCACACTATAGATACATCTATTTTATTGCCGAGGAAAATGGCCCGCTCCCATGAGAGTGTGGTACATAAATCGTCCCAAGGCGTACAGCCCGATCCATCATAGTGTGCGCACTGCCGAGGATCGAATGGCACAAATCATAGATGTATCTATCCTGCCGAGACGAACTGCCCGATCCCATTAGAATAAGAATCTTTGAGGGTCCTCGACTCTACTCAAGAATAGCCGTGTGAGTTATAGATTTTTTTTAGGGAACTTGTCGATGAGAACGCATAACGCGGGAGAATTTCGTAAGGAGAGTACAAGTAATCCGCGGCTTATCATGAAGCCCGTCAAATCTCTACAATAGCAAGTCTATCACTCTACGCAAGTCTAGTCTCAAGTCGTAATGAAAAATAAAGGAATTTAATAGGCAGGAGATAACTCAAGTAGTATAGCTATAGCATGGTGTGAACCTAAGTCTTACCCGGTCAAAACATAAATCTAGCTACGCACGGACTCTCATCACCCTTTGCGTACGTAGCCCCCCACAAGAAGTAACGCATAACAAATACATCACTTAGGGGTAGTTTACTCCTCACAGAGTTAGACAGGAGACATACCTTGCTCCGAAGTTTCAAAACCGGCTCCAAGGCTTCTCTAACACCTCACACCGAAACCCGTCGATCCAAAACTATTCAAACAATGTTCTAATACCCATAATTAATTAATTTAAAAAAGTTCTCCATTCCGTTCGAAAAGCCTATAAAATCAACTCTCTGGGGTTCCCGTGCTCGGATTCTGAAAACTTTTGAAGATAAACATTACCCAAAACACCAGGAACTCAAATAAATAATTTATTCCAAATTTAGTCGTCAAAAATCCAAAAATATCAATTTTTAGGTTTTCTACCAAAATCTCAAATTTCTACTAATTTCCGTGAATTTACAGGCCTGAATTCGTATATTTAACTCACAACTGCTAGAAATCACTCACCTCATGATTGACGATGAAAATAGTGCTCCAGAATCGCTCCAAGGCGGCTCTCATGGAGGAAATTAAATGAAAATGGCCAAAACCACGTTTTTTTAAAACTACACTGCCCAGTCCAACATTCTTCGCGAACGGGGCAAGTCCCTCGCTTTCGCGAATCACAACAAGCTTCTGCCCTCCAGTTTCCTCTACGCGAACGTGAGATAGGGCCCACGAATGCGAAACTTCACCAGCTCTGCCATCGCGTATGCTGACGCCCTTTCGTGAACGCAAAGACCAATCTCCCTGCCAGGCCAGCTCCTCTTACGCGAAAGCGACTAGGCCTTCGCGAATGCGGAGCACAACTGCCCAACCCTTCGCGAATGCGACTTCCATATCACGAACGCGTAGAACGAAAATGTTTCCAGCTCAATTCCTTCTCCGCGAACGGCGTAGTCTCCTCGCGTTCGCGAAGACAAAACCAGCAACAGCAGCTCCGCTAAACTTGGTCCAAAACCAACCCGAAACACGCCTAAAGCCCCGGTTACCTCGTCCAATCATACCCACCAGTCCTAATACATGACACAAAGCTGTTCGAGGCCTCAAATCACATCAAATAATGCTAAAACCACGAATCGCACCCCAATTCAAGCTTAGTCCAACATTGAGATGGCTCCATTTGAGGCTTTATATGGTCGGCGATTCGTTCTACCATCGGATGGTTTGAGCCCGGCGAGGCTAAGTTATATAGTACTGATTTGATGAAGGATGCCTTAGAAAAGGTAAAGTTGATTCAGGAGCGGCTTCGCGTAGCACAGTCCAGAAAGAAGAGATATGTGGATCAGAAGGCACGTGATTATCATTTATGGTGGGCAAGAAGGTTCTCTTGAAAGTCTTGTTGATGAAGGGAATCATGAGGTTCAGGAAGAAGGACAAGTTGAGCCCAAGGTTTACAGGCCCATTTGAGGTGTTAAGACGACTTGGGAAGGTTGCTTATGAGCTTGATTTGCCCCCCAGTCTATCGGGAGTTCATCCAGTTTTCCACATGTCTATGCTCCAGAGGTATCATGCTGACAGGTCGCATGTGTTAGACTTCATCACGGTTCAACTAGATGAGAGCCTGGATTGTGAGGGAGAGCCAGTTGCCATTATTGATAGGCAGGTTCGCTAGTTGAGGTCCAAGAATATTTTTGCGCTAAAAGTTCAGTGGGGGGGCCAACCAGTCGAGGAGATGACTTGGGAGGCCGAGGAGGACATACGGAGCAGATATCCACACCTATTCAGCACTTCAGGTAAGATTCTAGACCCATTCGAGGATGAAGTTTTATTTAAGAGGTGGAGAATGTAATGACCCGACCAGTTGTTTTGCTTTCTAGATCCCCGTCCCCCTAAGTAAGACTCCACATATGTGTTTAAACTGCTTTATGACTTGCGGGGATGGTTAGTTCAAAATTTGAAAGGGTTGGGGTTGAAATCGGAACACTTGGTTCCTTAAGGTTGGCTAAAAGGGTTAAGTTTGACTTGAGTCAATGTTTTGAGTAAACGACCTCGGAATCGGGATTTGACAGTTCTAATAGGTTTGTATGATGATTTTGGACTTGGCCGTATATTCGGATCGGAAGCGACTTCAGCTCTTAATATATATAGTTGGCACCTTGAAGGTTTTAAAGTTCTTTAAATTTGGTTTGGAGTAGGTTTTTATGTTATCGAGATCTGTTTGGGATTTCAAGCCTGGGAACAGTTCCATATGGTAATTTAGGACTTGCATGCAAAATTTGAAGTCATTCCAAGTAGCTTAACTATGTTTTGTCTCGTTCGGAGTGAGTTGGAAGAATTTGAAATCCATAAGTTGAATCTATTTGGTTTTGGGTTATGATCTTTAGTGTTGATGTTATTTTCCATGTTCCAAGCATGCGAGCGAGTCCATTTTATGCTTACGAACTTGTTGGTATGTATAGTCGAGGCTTCAGGGAGCCCCTACAGTATTCGGAGGGTCGACGGGGCTTGTTAGCTCTTTGGAGAGGAGCTGCTGGTGCCTGTCATCTGGTGCATTCGTACCTGCGGTGGAATGGCCGCAAAAGCAGCACCGCAGATGCGACGCTTGCTCGTAGAAGCAAAAAGAGAAGGGGTCTACGAGCTCTACATAAGCCAAGCATTTTTTGCATAAGCGAACTCGCGTCTGCGGTGGAGGGGTCCGCATATGCAGAGGGAGGCAGCCTGGCCATGGTCGCAGATGCGCGAGTCGAGTCGCAGAAACGAGCTCGCAGATGCGAAACTTGGCCGCAGATGTGATGGGCCAGTGGTCAAGCGTGTTTCGCAGAAGCGCAAAGTTCATCACAGAAGCGGTCCTGCAGAAGCGAATGTCCTCCCGCAAGTGCGGAAATACCGCTGGGCAGAAGGGTTCATTTAGGTCAGGAGTAAAACCATTTTTGACTCATTTCCTTCATTCATTAGGTGATTTTGGAGCTTTTGGAAAAGGGTTTTCACCTAGCACTTTGAGGCAAGTGATTTCTATACAATATGAGTTTAAAACATAGATCATGGGTAGATTTTAACATGTAAAATTGTGAAAATCATGGGTTTAGATGAATAACCCTAGGTTTGATTAAAAAAAATAGAATTTACCCACGAAAAAAGTTATAGGATTGAGCGGAAATCATATATTTGAGTTCGTGAGGTTATGGGTAATAACTTTCTTTGAAAATTTTCGAAATCCAGGAACGGGGGCATGGGGGTGAATTTTAGGAATCCTTCAATTGGGGTTGGGTAATCACTCTAATAGTTAGAATATGAACTTTTGAACATGTATTAATTAATTTATATAGCATTTGACTAGTTTTGGATTGTTCAGCACTGAGTTTACGCTTTCGAACGAAATTCTGACCCGAAAGTGAGCCTTGAGACGAGGTAAGTCTCTTGTCTAACCTTGTAAGAGGGAATTTGCCCCATAGGTGATTTAAATTAATATTTGCTTCTAATTGTGGCGGCTACGTATGCACGAGGTGACGAGAGTCCATGCGTAGCTACTATTTATGCTTATGTCCGGATAGTTTAGGATCTAAATCATGAATTACTTATAATGTTTGCACCCTACTTGTTAACTTAAGTGCCTAAATTATATTAGAACTTGTTAGAGGAATTGTAAAAGACCGAATTTCACTTTATTGAATTTTTAGCGAATTACTTGACCATTAATGGAAATTTTATTATATTGTGTATTAGCCTTGTTATATCGTTTAAGTCAAATGCTTATAAAGTACCCTCTCTTCTTGTGGAGCGGGCCGAACGCCTCGGCAGTAAATAGATGCATCTATGGATCGTGCCGCACGTCCCTCGGTAGTGTACATGTTATTCTAGATCGGGCCATACGACTTCAACATAAATCGTGCTTAATAATACATCGGAGCCTAATCATACATGATATTATTTTGTGGCTTATGAGGTTACACTTATTAATGATGGGAATTTATTTGGAATTTATTAATTTGTGAAAGAATTATTGGCTCCTGCTTGTTAATGAGTTATTATTATTATTATTTCCATAACTCATACTTATTTAGAATTATGTATTTATATTGTTAGCCCATAGTAAGTGTTGAAGTCGACCCCTCGTCACTAGTTCTTCGAGGTTAGACTAGATAATTACGAGTACATCTTGCTTATGTACTCACGCTACACTTCTGCACTAATCATGCAGGATCTGAGGCAGGTGCATCTGGCGGTCCTACCGGCCCGCATTCCAGATATCCTGAGGCCTAGTGGTGAGGTGCTCCTGAGCCGTTCCGCAGCACCTAGAGTCTCTCCTTTGCATTTATTTCTATCTATTTTCATTTCAGACAGTAGCTAAAGTTTTGTATAATCTATTAGTGCTCATACACTTGTGACACCAGGTCTTGGCACATACACTAGCAAACATAGGGTTTTGGATTATTCTATTGTTATGATTGCACTCAGCTGCTTTCTTCTATTTATTTAAAATTTGATGTTTCTTATCCTTTTAATTAATGGAATTTAATTACTAGAAAACTTATTAAAAGAGAAATAACATGGTTTAAATCACTGTTGGCTTACCTAGCGGTAACGTTGGGCGTCATCACGGCCTATAAGAGAATTGGGTCGTGACATTCGTACTTTACACTCTTCCTCACATGATAATGTATATGCAATGGCACGGCATCACCCTTCGTGCTTTACACTCCTCCCCACCAAGAATATGTATATCAATGACAATCAAGGCAGGAAGTATGAATAACATTAAGGAGAGTGATTAAACAAATATTCCAAATGAACATCAATCATAACTTTCAAGCCAATAACAATTCAATAGACCTCAAGAACCTTATTGTTCAAGTATTTCAACAAGTCTCAAAAATGATCTTCAACTCAAGTATAGAACCCAATATCTCAAGAATAACGGTCATAGCGATGTATTAGTGATTAAGCATAATGATAATAATGACCGAATTTAACACATCAATAGTTTTGTTTCACAAAAATCCATAAAATTTTAATCAAGTTATAATAAGCTAAATCTTAGTTTCTAACATTTAATTTTATATTCTTAGTAATCTAGGAGTCGAGTAAGATATAAAATAAGAAGGGCACGTAATTCGATAGAGCACAATTAATCATATAATTTACCCCCGAGCATGATTAACCTTGGCACATACATATACGCTCATCATCTCATATATGCATCACCCCCGCATGTAGCATATAATGGCAATTAGTAGGAAAAATTCCCCCAACAAAGTTAGGCAAGAGCCATCCTGCTCAAATCATCCTCTGAACGGCTCAATACTAGCCAAAAGTAACTCAAAATCATCAAATAATGCCATAGGAAGCAAACCCAATCAATAAAGGTCTAATCTTTACACATTTATTCAAAGTCAACCAAAAAATTAAACTCGGGCACGCACTTCATAACCCGACAAAACTCACAAAATCCGACAACCCATTCATTTACGAGTCCAACCATACTAATTTGACTCAATTCCGACTCTAAATCGATGTTCAAAACTCAAAAATTTACTTTAGGAAAGCTTAGACAAAAGCCCTCAATTTCTCTTTTGAACATTAATCAAATGCCAAAAACAAAGACAAAACTGAGTAGAAAACACTTACCCCGATTCATGCGGTGAAAATCGCCTCCAAAATCGCCCAAATCTGAGCCCCCCTCTCCCCCCTCCCCCCCAAACTCAAAATGTGATAAAATAATAAAAGGTCCGAAATAGAGTAATTATATGTGCTGCCTAGGTATACTCTTTGCGATCGCGGGACCAGCTTCGCAATCGCGAAGCACAAAAAGCTCAACCTCGAAGAATCTCTACGCGAACACGGCCTCAGGCTCGTGATCGCGATTAACATCTGCACAGACTCACCCAAAGGCGGATGCAACAGCGCGAACGTGATGAAGAAGTCATGATGACCTGCCCAGCCTAGCCCTACACTACGTGAACGTGTAACTACCTGTTCGAATGCGATGGTCAAGCACCAGCAACCTACGCGAGCTTTGTCGAATATTCGCGAACGCGAAAAGGAAGATACCCAGATCCAGATCACTCTACGCGATCGCATTTCTTGCTTCGCGATCGCGATGATCTGCAAACACACAAGCAACCAACAATGCAAAAACCATTCGAAATGATCCGTACTACGTCTGAAACTCATCTGAGCCCTTCGAGACCCCATCCGAGCATACTGACAAGTCCCAAAATAAAATACGAACCTACTCGAGGCCTTAATCCACACATACCAACATCAAAACCACGAATCGCATCTCAAATCGAACTAAATGAACTTTTGAATTTTCAACCTCCAAATCTCGTGCCAAACCATATCAAATTAATTCGGAATGACCTCAAATTTTGCAAACAAATTTCAAATGACATAACGAAGCTTCCAACTTCCGAAACCAAAAATCCGAATCTGATATCATCAAAGTCAACTTCCGGTCAACCTTATGAACATTCCAAAACTCGAAATTGCCAACTTTCGCCAATTAATGCCAAATCCTTCAAGAAATATCCAAATGAAAATTCAGGTATATGCCCAAGTCCAACATCACCACTAGCACCTAACTGAACCATCAAAACTCCGATCCAGGGTCAAATATCTAAAAGTCAAACTTGGTCAACTCTTCCAACTCAAGGCTGCTAACATGAGAATCCTTCTTCCGAATCGATTCTGAAAAACCTGAAAACCAAAACCAACGATTCACACAAGTCATAACACGTCATATGAAGTTACTCAAGACTTTAAATAGCTGAACGGAATGCAAATGTTTAAAACGATCAGTCGGGTCGTTATATATATAATATATTAGGTGTAACAGAAAAAGGAAAACAGTTGCTTTATCTGCTTTAGGGTAGAGCTGCCCCTTTAATATGCCCTTTTATCTTTCTTTACTCACTGAAACATTAAAAAAAATTAATTATCTTTAGGGCTTGTGCAGTCGCATGTATAAGATACTAATAAATTTGTTTGAAGAAAATAATAGTTAATTCAATATATGCAAATTGAGTTTAATTTTCTCAAAATTTTTGAAATTATTTATCTTTAGGGCTTGTGTGGTCGCATGTAATAGATTGTAATAAATTTTTCCGTGTTTCGTGCGTTTATAGAAAATAATAGCAAACTTAATATATCCATTTTTGAGTTTAATTTTCTAAAATTTTCGAAAGTTTCTCAATATTTTAAAAAGAAGAAGATACATTATATAATAGAAAAGAAAAAGGAAATAAAAAACAAATAAATCTTCACCCATGTGCGGTAAACATGAAAGTTGGCCATTCCCTTTTCTGTACTTTTATTAATCTTTTTCTTTTTTTCTATTTATTTTTCTAATATTCCCTCTTTAATAATATCTTATATTATATTAAGAAAAAGTTATTTATGGGAGGAGATGATGTTTTGGTCTAATAGAAATCATCTGCGATATTAATCTAGCTTGGGCTGAGAGTAAATTTTGAAGGAAAAGAGCATGTAGGAAGAATTCTAATTAGGTGGCAACTTATAAATCAAAGCACTAAAAAGGAAAGAGAACACTAAGATCCGTCTTTGTGCTCCTACCTCTTTGTTTCACCCTTAAACTTCTTGTATAGATCGACCAAATATTTTCTTTCTGACTCGGATCCTCCATAATTTGCTTCAAGCTGTCCAATATCAGCCTCCATGATCTGCAGAAAACATATAACGGCTCCTCAAATAAATGTTAAGCATATCTAATACTCAACCTATAATATAGAATAGAGTAAGCTGTTACTTTCGGATGATGCATAGTTTGGAAAATCTCACGTAGAATAAATTTAAAATTTATGAGAAAGAAAATAAAGAAAAAAGTTGTAAAAAGAGCAACAAAAAAAGGAGGTAAAAGACTTATTACATATTGTGTGTTAGTGTCACGACCCAATTCCCACTATAGGTCGTGCTGGCGCCCTACGTCGCCGTTAGGCAAGCCAATGGTGAACTATTCATGTAATTGTTCATTTTAATATTTTTAAAGTCATTGATTTATTTAATAAGAGAATGATTGATAGGTGATTGTAGAAATATAAAGCATAAAACAAAAGAAAGGTGAGCAAACTAGTAGAATATACAAAACCTTCTATACTACTGTCTGGAGTAAGATAGACAGAAAAATAAACGCAACAAGAAGAGATTCTGGGTGCTGCAGAACGGGCATAGAGAGCAGCTCACCACTAAGTCTCCGGATAGCGGGGGTACGTGCTTGTATGGCCGCTAGATGCTCCTACCTCAGATCCTGCACGATTAATGCAGAAGTGTAGCGTGAGTACATAGTCTAAACTCGAAGAAGTAGTGACGAGGGGTCGACATCGACACTTACTAAGGGTCAATCAACAAAGAGCATAAATTATTAATAAGCATGGAATACATCAGTAATAATGAAATAATGAACAATGAGTAACTGGTTCTTAACTAAATATTAATTAAAAATCTCCAACTATCACATTCTAATTTCAATAAATGAGAACCATCAAGTAATTGTAATTTCTCAAGTCATGGAAGGAATATCAAGTATAATCGGAATCCGAGGAATATCACGCACGATTTATGTCGCGGTCATACGGCCCGATCCCAAATACTGCATACACTGCCGAGGGTCAACCGGCATGAACTATAGATGCATCTATTATACTGCCGAGGCGTTCGACCCGATCCACAAGAAAAGAGACTACTCTACGAACTCTGATTAATGTCTACTACATAAGAATAATACTCAAGGAGGATATAATTTCCACCAACAGTCAAGTAACCTGCCAAAACTCAAAGTATGGAAGCTCAGTCTTTACAAATCCTTTTAATCCAATTTCAAATAAAATTTAAAAAGTTAAACTAATAAGTTGGGTACAAATGATACAAGTAATACATGGTAGAGTCCCAAAAGTACCCGGACATAAGCCAACAAATATTAGCAAACAATCATTTATACCACCTACGGGAAAATTTTCTCTAACAAGATTAGGCAAGAGACTTACCTCATTTTCTAGCCAATTATTGTATAAACTAATCAATATATGCACAAAAGTTTATAATATAACTATTAGAGTAATTATCCAACCCAAATTAAATATTCCTAAAATTCACCCGGGGTCCACGGGCCCCGATTCCGGAAATTTTTGTTAACAAAAGTTACCCATAACCTCACGAACACAAATATATAATTTTTACTCAATTCCATAATTATTTTCGTGATCTAATCCTATTTTTATCAAAACCAAGATTTTTAAATTAAATCCTATAATTTCTCACAATTTACTTGTTAAAATCTACCCATAATTAACGTATTAAACTCACATTAGGTAAGGATTACTTACTTTAGATGTCAGATGAAAAACCCCCTTCCAAGAGCTCCAAAATCGGGCAAGGAAAATGAAAATGAATGAAAATGTCCTAAAAGTCCCGTTTTTAAAACAAGTCTCTACCCCAGCATTCCTTTTTCGCGATCGCGAAAAGGGCCATGCGATCACAAAGGCAAAATTCTGCCACGCCCAGAAAACATTCTCCACGAACGTGACAAGAGCCTCACTATCGTGAAGGCTATCATGTCCTACCCTTCACGAACACGAAGAGTACTGGTCTGACCCTTCCCCAGCTAGCTTTCCATTACGCGATCTCGACCCATTGTACACGAACACGAAGGCTAGTGTTCCCAGTGCATCGCGATCGCGTCCTGTCTCTCGCGAACACGTAGAAAAAAAGTCCCCCAGTCCAATTCCTTCACGGCAAACGCGAGTCTTTCGCCGCGTTCACAAAGAAGGAAACTAGCAGCAAATTTTTCTACAATTTTGACTCAACTCCGGGTGGTCCGAAATGCACCCGAACCACCCGGGACCCGTCTGAATACACCAAAAAGTCCATATACAGGATACAGACATGCTCGAAGCCTCGAATCACATAAAACAACATCAAAACTCAGAATTGCGCCCCAAAACCAAATAAATTAACTTATGAACTTCAAACTTCTTCAACTAGCTCCGAACATGTCGAATCATACTTAGACAACTCGGAATGACACCAAATTTAGCGTACAAGTCATAAATCACCATACGGAAATATTCTCAGGCTCAGAATCCCAAACGGACATTGATAATACCATATTCTACTCCAAACCAAATTTAAAGAACTTGAAAAACTTCAATGCGCCAACTTTCAACATTAAGTGCCGAAACGCTCCTGGATCATCCGAAACTCAATCAGAACATATGCCCAAGTCCAAATCATCACACGAACCTATTGGAACCGTCAAATCTCGATTCCGAGGTTGTTTACTCAAAATGTTGACTCAAGTCAAACTTGGTCATCTTAGGCCACTATTAAGGAACAAAGTGTTCCGATTTCAACCAGAATCCTTCCAAATCCAAGTCAACAATCCAAAAAAGTCATAAAATAATAAAGGCACATACAGGGAGTCTTAATTAGGGGAACGGAGATCTATAAAGCAAATCGACCGATCAAGTCGTTATATTCTCCACCTCTTAAACAAATGTTCGTCCTTGAACGGGTCTAGAATCATACCTGGAGTGCCAAATAGGTATGGATATCTACTCTGCATGTCTTCCTTGGTCTCCCAAGTCGCCTCCTCAAATGGTTGACCCCTCAATTGGACCTTTACCACATAAATTTTCTTAGACCTCGACTAGCAAACCTGCCTGTCAACAATGCCAAATGGATCCTCCTCATAACCCAAGCTCTCATCTAGCTGAACCGTGTTGTCTAACACATGTGACATACCGGCATCATATTTTCTGAGCATAGACGAGTGAAAAGCTAGATGAACTCCCGATAGAGTGGGAGGCAAGGCAAGTTCATAAGCAACCTCCCCAACTCGCCTCAACACCTCAAATGACCCAATAAACCTTGAGCTTAGCTTGCCCTTCTTCCTGAACCTCATGATTCCCTTCACCGGCAAGACTTTCAAGAGAACCTTCTCGCCCACCATGAATGATAAATCACGCGCTTTCTAATCCACGTAACTCTTCTGTCTAGACTGTGCTATGCGAAGTCGCTCCTGAATTAACTTTACCTTCTCCAAGGCATCTTTCACTAAATTAGTGCCATATAACCTACCATCTTCGGGCTCAAACCATCTGATGGGAGAATGACATCACTAACCATATAAAGCCTCAAATGGAGCCATCTCAATGCTGGACTGATAACTATTGTTATAAGCAAACTTGGCCAAAGGCAAGAACCGGTCCCACTGCCCTCCGAAGCTAATCACACATGCTCTAAGCATATACTCCAGGATTTGAACTGTCTGCTCCGACTGCCCGTCGGTCTCTGGATGAAAGGTTGCTGAGCTCTACCCGAGTACCCAACTCGCTCTGTACTGCTCTCCACAAATGCAAAGTGAACTGAGGGTCTCTATCGGAAATTATGGAAAATGGTACACCATGCAACTGGACAATCTCCTAAATGTAAATCTGGGCCAACCTCTCTAACGAGTACGTAGTCATCACTGGATAAAGTGTGCCGACTTGGTTAGCCTATCAATAATGTCCAAAACGATATCAAACTTCCTCAACGTTCGCAGCAACCCAACTACGAAATCCATTGTAATGCGCTGTCATTTTCACTCCGGTATAAGCATTTGTTGAAGTAGGCCACCTGGCCTCTGGTGCTCATACTTAACCTGCTAGCAATTTAAGCTTCTTGCTGCATACTCAACTATGTCCTTCTTCATCTGCCGCCACCAATAATGCTGCCTCAGGTCGCGATACATTTTCGTAGCACCTGGATGAATAGAATATCGAGAACTGTGCGCTCCACTAGAATCTTCTCCCTCAGTCTATCAACATTAGGAACATATAGGCTACCCTTGAGTCATAGATCACCATCCTCACCGATAGTAATGTCCTTGGAACCACCCTGTAGTATCCTCTCCCTAAGAACCAGCAAGTGTGGATCATCATACTAACGAGCCTTGATCTGCTCAAATAATAAATACTGAGCCACAATGCATGCAAGAACTCGACTAGGCTTTTAAATATCCAACGTCACAAGTCTATTAGCCAAGGACTGAATGTATAAAGCCAATGGCCTCTGCTGAAATGAATGCAAAACTACCCATATTCTTGGCCTTTCTACTCAAGTTACCCATAACCACGGTCGCCTTGCTCGGATGAAAAAGGATGGTAATATCATGGTCCTTCCTTCAGTAACTCAAGCCATATGTTCTGCCTCAAATTGAGATGCAAATTATTGAGCAAATGCTGCAAGCTGTGATGATCGGTGTAAACCTCAGAGGACAGCCCATTAATATATTGCCTCCAGATCTTGAGAGCATGAATTATCGCAGCTAACTCCAAATGATATTACGGGGTAATTCTTCTCGTGGGGCTTCAGCTTCCTTGAAGCATATGTAATAACTTTCCCTTCCTGCATCAATACACAACCTAGGCCAATGTGTGAAATGTCTCAATACACAGTATACATCCCTGAACCAGAAGGCAACACTAACACCAGTGTCGTAGTCAATGCAGTCTTGAGCTTCTGAAAGCTCTTCTTGCAATCATGGACCATAAAAACGGAGCACCCTTCTGGGTCAATCTAGTCAAAGGTGGCACAATAGATGAGAAGCCCTCTAAGAACCGACAATAATAACCCGCTAACCCCAAGAAGCTCTTGATCTCGGTCGTTGTGGCAAGGCCAACTCCGGACTACCTCGATCTTCTTGGGATCTACCTTAATACCCTCACCTGATACAACATGCCCGAAGAATGCCACAGAATCTAACCAGAACTCGCACTTGGAGAATAAAGCATATAGCTTCTATTCTCACAAAGTCTGAAGCACAACTCTCAAATATTGCTTGTGTTCCTACATACTATGCGAGTAGATCAATATGTGTAACGCCCCGGCCGGTTGTTCTGAATATTTTAACCATGATCCCCTATTTATTTCCTCCTCTATGTTATATTGTGGTTACGCAAATTGTCAGAGTGTTTGGTTTTGGTTTCGTGTGAGTTCCGGGGTGAAATACGCATAGTCCCAAAGTTGGAGGTTCAAGTGGTAGGAGTTGACCATAGTTTGACTTGTATGAATATGACTTTGAAATGGAGTTTTGATGGTTCCAATAGCTCCGTATGGTGATTTTGGTCTTAAGAGCGTGTCCATATGTTGATTTGAAAGTTCATAGGTCATTTCGGCAAAAAGTGGCAAAAGTTGGAAAATGGAAGATTTTGGAAAAGTTTGACCGGGAGTTGCCTTTATTAATATCAGGGTCGGATCCCGATTCTAGAATTTGAATAGGTCCGTGATGTCCATTATGACTTGTGTGCAAAATTTGAAGTCAATCGGAGTTATTTTGGTATGAATCGGCATTGGTTTCGGAATTCGGAAGTTCATAGTTGCATAGGCTTGAATTTGGGTTGTGATTCATAGAATCAATGTTGCTGGATGTAATTTTTGGCCTCGAGTAGGTTCTTTATGTGTTTTGGAACTTGGTGTTATATTCGGACGGGGCCCCGGGCGTGGTTCGGACCGAATTCGGACCAATTTTAGACTTAGCTTCATTGCTGAAGTCCTAGGTTTGCTGGTGTCATCGCACCTGTGGCGGGTTTGACCCCAGGTGCGGAATCGCGGGTGCGGAAGGTGAATCACAAAAGAAAAAGGAGAGCCTAGGGCTGGGCTCGCAGGCACAGACACCAGGGCATAGGTGCGCCTTCGCAGGCGCGGCCTTTTCCTCCGCAAGAGCGAAATTTTGAGAGGGGCTTAGGACTGGACTGTAGGTGCGGTCTCCTTCTCCGTAGAAGCAGGCTCACAGGTGCGAGCCATGGCCCGCAGAAGTGGAACTCCTGGACTTAAGTTGAATCCACACCTGCGATGGTTTTTCCGCAGGTGCGTCATCACAGAAGCGGCACAAGCGAGGATCACTGGACAGAAAGGCCTTGTTCGAGGGTTAATCTCCATAATCTATTTTTTTGACTTAGAAAGCTCGGTGAGAGGCGATATTTCGAGGGCTTTTCAAAGAGACCATTGGGGTATGGAATCCGAACTCGGTTTTGGTTAATTCACATGAATTTATTGTTAATTCATCATTTAATTAGTGTTTTGGAGTTTTTTATTTTTCTTTTAAAAAAGCCACTAGGCAGGATGCCCAGTGTTGATTTCCATAAATAAAGATGAAAATACAGAAAGGGAGGGGGACATAAACCTACCTCCCAAAGAAATTGTGTGTACTCTTGGTTATCCAAACATGATATCCAAGTGTACCTAGACAACTATGGCGAGTTAGACCTATGATAATGTAACGATTTTCTATCTTATAGTGCTGATAGACAATCGTATATACAAAAAACAATGTGAAGTGGATCTATGTCAACTATACAAAAATTACATAGTATCCTAAATCTACTAAATAGGTGAGTTGGAGAAGCATCCTCCATGTGCAGTGACATCTACGTTTATCAAGAATGTAGAAACTTCCTAAATGGTATGTCAAAAGTCAAGTAAGAACTATCTTCAACTTTTCTTTGACATTATGGCAAAGAAAGCCAAGTTGAAGATAGCTAGCAAAAAGGACCCGTGTAGTTGGGCAGTAGTACTGTTAGTGAAGATTTATATGTGCTGGCATCGAGATTATCGGGCTTGCCTGTCGGTCAAGGCTGGTCTCGATTTGACATCGAGAGCAAAATACTGGCCTCGAGACTATTAAACCTTCCTATCGATCGAAGCAGGCCTCGATCTGAGCTCGAAAAGGAAATAGCTGGCGTTGGGACTATCAGACCTGCCGATTGGTCAAGGCAGGTTTCAATTTGGCCTTAAGATTATCGGGCCTACCTATCGGTCAAGGCAGGGCTCGATTTGACCTCGAAGTAAAATGCTGGCGTCGAGACTATCGGCTTGCCAATCGAGGACAGGTTTCGATTAGCCTCGAGAAAGTCCAGTATCATCATTGCTTCCATGTTTGTTCCTACCTTCAATTTCCTTCCAGTGAAATGAGTACACTGTACTAATACCACCAACTGAAAGTTACTTAAAGGATAGGACATGGATACAATATCTTCTTAATATGTTGGCCTCAAAACTAGGTCTCAATTTGGCTTCGAGAACAAGAGTGCTGGCCTCAAGACTATCGAACATGCCTATCGGACAAGGCAGGCCTCGAGTGACCTCGAAATTACTGGCTTTGAAAAGGAATTGCTGGCTTCAAGAAGGAATTACTGGCTTCAGTGATGGCAGTGGTGTTCTTGTCTTCATTCCTGATCATTTGTTTCTGGCTTCTGGAGTTGTTGGTGCTATAAGTGTGTTTTACTGTTGTTGGAGCAACAGTTAATGTGGCTAAGAAAGGGAGGTCCAAGAAGATTGCTGATATTGCAATAGGATGAGCATTAAAAATGCTAATACCACATATTGCAACTGCAGCAATGGACTGGACCAGCCCAGGTACCTGCAAAATTCAACAAACAGAGTAGAAAGAAAGACTGTTGGTTTCAGTTATAGCATGGATGACCAAGTCTCCATTTCTGATCCTCTATCTGCAGCCATTAGTGGGGTCTGCTCCCAGGTTCTTGTGTGTTCTGAGAGCCAATTGTTGTGAGTGGCTGTTCCAAGTAATTAAGGGTAGAGCTGGTGTTGTTAAGATTTTTGACATCTTCTCTTTGTCAAAGACAGTGTTGATATCCCATATTGAGGGTGTAACAACTGCTTGCACAGTTTTTGAGAGAGGTGGGGGGGCCCAGGAGACTAGCTGCAATTGCAGCATAGAGGGCATTGAAGTTGGCACTATGCATTGCAGTTGTAGCAGTATACTAGTCCAGACCAAAGAACCTCTTCTAGTCATGTGTCTGCATCCTTTGGTGATGTCTGCTCCCAGGTTCTTGTGTGTTCTGGGAGGTGACAAAGGTGGAACTGGAGGAGGTGAGCTTGAAATGCAGTAGCCATTTGTTGGGGGTGAAGTAGTTGGCCTTAAGCATGGAATTTTGTTATGTTTCCTTCAAGTTCTTGTGTTGACTGAAGCAAAGGGATAAGAGGAAGGTGTTGTTAGAATAGGAAAGGTGCTGATAGTTGAGTTGTTGGTTCTGGTTGTATGTGGTATTCCAGTGGTGTAGTGGGGTGATGGGATCTGTTGGGATAGTGATGCAGCATTGTTGGTGTTTGGAGGCTTTGGTTATTTGGGATAATATTTGAGTGGTGTTTGGTTGGATGTGTGTGTTGTTCAAGGGTTGGGTGGCTAGGCATGTTTGGAGTTGGAAATTGAGGAAATATGGTAGAAACTTCTTAGACTAAACTTTTGAGTTTGAAAGGCGAATTGAGGTCGGATTTGAATAATTCTTATATGGTTGGAATCGATATCGAATGTGTATTCGGATTCTATAATTTTGGCCGTGTTCCGAGACGCGGGCCAGGGTTGACTTTTTGGGTCGACTTTTTAATTCTTTGCAAGGATCGTAATTTCATTGTTTGAATTAGTTTCCTATAGTTATATTCATAGAAAGAAATTGTTTTGCCTAGATTCGAGTCGTTCGGAGTTGGATAATTGAGGGAAAGGTCTTCTAGTAGAATGATTTAGCGTAGTTTGAGGTAAGTGACTTCCTAACCTTGTGTGGGGGAATTACCCCTTAGGATTGGTGTTGTTTGTGATATTTTTGATATGTGAAAGTCGTGTGCGCAAGGTGACAAGTGTGTACATGGGCTAAATGTGGAAAATTCTGGTTTTAGCTATGTAGATCCTTTCCATGCATTAATTCTACTTTCACATGTCTACTTGTCTTAGCTCTTACTTGCTAATTGCTCTACCTGTCTAGTTGAAGTTCTTGTTTTCTTTATCCTGTATTCATTATTTAACTATTGAATTCTTTACTTGAAATTGCTATTCTTGCAATATCTTGTTGTTGAAATTGGTATTGAGTTGCAAAGAACGTGATTCCTATTGAGATAAGGTGTTAAGTGGTGAAATATCATTCTATCGAGTTATTATTATGGTTGTTATTGTTAAGACTTTGTGTACATTGTGGTTGAGTCATGGCTCCTTTTTATGAAATTCTATTATTGTTTGGTTTCTCAAGCAAGTTGTGATATTGGGCACTTGAGGTGCGATTTGTGATATGATGTGATATTAATATGCATGCAGTGGTATAAGATCTGGGGTTTGAAACGCATGCGGTGAGATAAGGTGAACTTGATACGCATGGCTTGTAGAGGAACTACTAGAAGCCATGCGGTATGATAGGTAGGCTAAAACACGGGATGCCATTTCGAGAAAAATGATTTTCAAAACTAAATGTAAAGGCTCCGTTGGTGATATAAGGAAAGACTGTGAGTTACTTTTGTGATTTGGGACTACGAGGCGGTACCTCGGTAGTGGCCCTTGTTGATCTTTCTCTATTTGCTATATTTGTCTTGGTTGTTTGTTTCCTTAACATGTTAATCTTTGTCTCCTTCCGTGTTGTATTATCTGCCTTGATAATGTGTAGTTAACTTATGGTAAATTCCTTATTTGTTTCATTTCCATTTTCATTACCATTGTATTATTATATCCTTCGTCCTATTTCTTATTATTTCCAGTAGGGCCTTGACCTAACCTTGTCACTACTCTACCGAGGTTAGACTTGTTACTTACTAGGTACAGTTGTGGCATACTCATGCTACGCTTCTGCACATCTCTTTATGCAGATCCAGGTACTTCCTATCACTCTCGGCACTAGTGAGTGGAGTTTGCATTTGGAGACTTCAAGGTACACCTGCCTACGTCTGCAGACGGAGTCCCCTTCTATCCCTTTTATATTTTTACTTCTTTACTAGAAATTGTTGTATAGGAATGATTTTGGTATTGTCATAGAGCTTGGGACTTGTAATACACCGGGTTTTGGGCTATTGTATACAAATTGAGCTGTAGAGATTTCCTTTTAATATATGTTGTTGAGATTGGAGATTTTCAATTGTTGTTTCATTTACTTCTGCGGGTTTGTTAGGTTTACCTAGTCTTAGACACTAGGTACCGTCACAACTTCCTACGGAGGGAAATTTGGGGTGGTGACAAGTTGGTATTAGAGCTCTAGGTTCATAGGTATTACGAGTCACAAGCAGGTTTAGTAGAGCCTCGCGGATCGGTACGGAGATGTTTGTACTTATCTTCGCGAGACTATGGAACTATTAGGAAAAGCTTCACGTCTTTGATTCCTTATCGTTCGAATTTGTTGATTTCAGGATTCTAAATTTCTACCTTTCTATTCACTCACAGATGGTGAGAACACGCACAGCTGGATCGGATGACTAGACACCCGCGCCCCCTACTAGGGCCGCGAGAGGTCGGGGTCGGGGTAGAGGCCGAGGAAGTCCATGTGGTGCAGCCAGAGCACCTGCATGAGCTGCTATAAAGGAGCCACCAGTAGCTCCAGTTGGAGACAGGCGCCTGAGACGCCTGTTATTGCCCCAGCACTTCAGGAGACCCTCGCCTAGTTTCTGAGCATGTTTGGCACTCTAGCTCGGGCAGGGTTGATCCCACTTGCTCCTGCCATATCTTAGGTCGTGGAAGGAGCATAGACTCCCGCATCTAGTGCCCTAGAGCAATGGGTCCGAGTTGACAAGGTTCTAGAGGTCATACTGGTACAGCCAGTCGCCCTAATTTAGCCCAACGTTAGGGCAGCAATTTTTGAGGGAGAGCAGCTCAAGATCGAAAAGGACAAGAAGTACCACCCTCCTACTTTCAGTGGTTTGGCGTCAGAGGATGCCTAAGGTTTCTTGAGGAGTGCCACTGTATCCTTCGTACTATGGGTACTGTGGAGTCTAGTGGGGTTGTTTTCACTATGTTCCAGCTTAAGGGAACAACTTTTCAGTGTTGGTGAGTGTATGAGTTGGGTAGTCTGGTCGAGGTAACAGCACGCACATGGGATCAGTTCTCAGATATGTTCTTGAGGGAGTTTGTTCCCCAGAGTCTCAGGGATGCATGGCGCATAGAGTTTGAGCAGTTGCGCCAGGGTTCTATGACCATATCAGAGTATGCAGTCCGATTCAGTGATTTGTCCAGGTATGCACCAGCCTTGGTTGCTACCGTTAGAGAGCGAGTTCGTCGATTTATCAAGGGGCTCAATCCTGGTATCAGATTCAGCATGGCTCGAGAGCTGGAGATGAACATCGCATACCAGAAGGTAGTGGAGATTGTTAGGAGATTGGAGGGTATGTGGGCCTAGGAGAGAGAGGAGAGGGAGGCCAAAAGGCCTCGAGATTCTGGCACATACAGTGGTGCCCGTGCCCCAGTTGCAGATCGTCATGGTAAGGGTTATGTGAGTTGCCCTGCTCATTCAGCACTTCCAGCTTCCAACAATATTCCGGCCACTCCTAAGCCCCAGGTTCCTCATTATGCACCGCCGTTATCTAGTTCACCACCTGCACGGGGTGCTTTCAGCAGTCAGTCCAACCGATCAGGCTCGAGCGAGTCACAGCATTCACGTCCTCCGAGCTCTTGTTTAGAGTGTGGTGAAACTCGTCACATGGTGAGGGATTGCTCCACACTCAGGAGGGGTGCACCTCCACAGACTACTCAAGCTCCGCGTATTCCACCACGTCCTCAGGCCATGGTTACCACACTAGTAACCACTCTACCTACACAGCCAGCTAGAGGTAGAGGTCAGGCAAATAGAGGTCGCCCCGAGAGTGGAAGGCCATGCTAGATATTATGCTCTTCCTTCTAGGACGGAGGCAGTTGCATCCGACTCGGTCATCACATGTATTTTCCCGATTTGTCATAGAGATGCATCAGTCTTATTTGATCCAGGCTCCACTTATTCCTATGTATCATCTTACTTTGCTCCATATTTGGGTGTATCTCGTGATTCCTTGAGTTCTCCTATCTACATGTCCACACCATTCGGAGATTCCCTTATTGTTCAGTGCATGTATCGATCATATTTAGTTGTTCTTAGTGGTTTTGAGATTAGAGTCGATCTATTATTGCTCAGTATGGTAGATTTTGATGTTGTTTTGGGCATGGAGTAGTTGTCGCCCTATCATACTATCCTTGACTGTCACTCCAAGACTGTGATGCTGGCTATGCCTGGTTTACCATGGATAGAGTGGAGGGGTGCTTTAGATTATGTTCCTAGCAAGGTTATCTCATTTCTAAAGGCTCAACGGATGGTTGAGACGGGATGTGATATGTATCTAGCATACGTGAGAGATGTTAGTGGTGATAATCCTATCGTTGAGTCAGTTTCGGTAGTGAGGGATTATCCAGATGTATTCCCAACGAAACTTCCGGGCATGCCGCCCGACATGGATATCGATTTTGGTATTGATTTGTTACCGGGCACTCAGTCCATTTGTATTCAACCATATCGTATGGCCCCACCAGAGTTTAAGGAGTTAAATGAGTAGTTGCAGGAGTTGCTTGATAAGGGTTTCATTGGGCCCAGTATACCACCTTGGGGTGCTCCGGTCTTGTTTGTAAAGAAGAAGGATGGTTCTATGCGCATGTGTATTGATTATCGCTAGTTGAAAAAGATAACAGTGAAGAAGAGGTATCCATTGCGACGCATTGATGACCTATTTGATCAGCTATAGGATGCAGACTGTTCTCTAAGATTGACTTGCGTTCAGGCTATCATCATAAGATTTGGTAGCAAGATATCCCGAAGACTGCCTTCAGGACTCGGTATGATCATTACGAGTTCCTTGTGATGTTATTTTGGATGACCAACGCCCTAGTAGCATTCATGCACTTGATGAACAGTGTATTCTGACCCTATCTTGACTTATTTTTCATTGGTTTATTGACGATAGTCTAGTGTATTCCCGGAGCCGGGAGGATCATGACAGCACCTGAGGACCGTGCTTTAGACCTTGAGAGAAAAGAAGTTATATGCAAAATTTTCAAATAGTGAATTCTGGCTCGATTCAGTGGCATTTTTGGGTCATATAGTGTCGACTGAGGGGATCAAGGTAGATCCCGACGCAGATTGAAGCAACGAAGAGTTGGCCCAGACCGTCGTCAGCTATTGAGATCTGGAGTTTTCTTGGTTTGGCAGGGTATTATTGCCGACTCATAGAGGGTTTCTCATCTATTGTTTCACCTATGACCAGATTGATCTAGAAGGGTGCTCCATTTAGGTGGATCGAGAAGTGTGAGGAGAGCTTTCAAAAGCTCAAGACTGCTTTGACTACTGCCTCAATGTTGGTGATGCCTACGGGCTCGAGGTCTTATACTATATACTGTGATGCGTCACATATTGGTCTCGGTGCGGTGGATGCAGGATGTTAGGGTGATTGCCTACACGTCTAGACAGCCGAAGGTACACGAGAAGAACTATCATGTCCACGACCGTGAGTTAGCAGTTATTGTTCTTGCCTTGAAGATTTGGCGACACTATTTGTATAGTGTCCCTTGTGAGGTCCATACCGACCACAGGAGTCTTCAGCATCTGTTCAAACAGAAGGATCTTAACATGCGACAGCGGAGGCGGTTAGAGTTGCTTAAGGACTATGATATCACCATTCTATATCATCCCAGGAAGGCCAATATGGTGGCCGGTAACTTGAGTCGCATGGCGGAGAGCTTGGGTAGTTTAGCATATCTAACGGCAGCGGAGAGGCCATTAACCTTGGATGTTCAAGCCTTGGCCAACCAGTTTGTTATAATGGATGTTTCTGAGCCGAGTCGAGTATTGGCTTGTGAGGTTTCTCGGTCTTTGCAATATGATCACATCAGAGAGCGTCAGTATAATGACCCCTGTCTGCTTGTTCTCAAGGACAAGTTTCATAATGGCGATGCCAAGGAGGTCGGTGTGTTACGGATGCAAGGCAGGCTATGTGTGCCCAATGTAGATGGCTTGCGTGAGTTGATTCTCCAGGAAGCTCACAGTTCGTTGTACTTCATTCATCCGGGTGCTACCAAGATGTATCAGGACTTGAGGAAACACTATTGATGGAGGTGAATGAAGAAGGACATAGTGGAATATGTAGCTTGGTGCCTAAACTATCAGCAGGTGAAGTATGAGCATCAGCGGCTAGGTGGATTGCTCCAGAGGCTAGAGATTCAAGAGTGGAAATGGGGTCGGGTTACTATAGATTTTGTTGTTGGGCTCCCACGGACACAAAGGATGTTCAATGCAGATTGGGTGATTGTGGATAGGTTGACCAAGTCGGCTCATTTCATTCTAGTTGTAACTACTTACTCTTCAGAGTAGCTGGCTCAGGTTTATATTCGCGAGATTATCAGGCTTCATGGTGTACCGATATACATCATCTCCAACCAGGGTACGAAGTTTACATCGCGTTTCTGGAGGGCCGTTTAGCATGAGTTAGGCACGCGGGTGGAGTTGAGTACAGCATTTCACCCTCAGACGGACAGACAGTCCGAACGCACGATTCCGATATTGGAGGGTATGCTTCGTGCGTGTGTGATAGAATTTGGGAGTTCTTGGGATCAGTTGTGTGCGAGTGTGGAGATTTCCTACAATAACAGTTACCAGTCGAGCATTCAGATGCCTCCATATGAGGCTTTGTATGGGAGACAATGTCGGTCTCCGGTAGGTTGGTCTAAGCCGTGTGACGCTAGGCTACTGGGTACAGACTTGGTTCAGAATTCTTTGGAAAGCTAAAACTAATTCAAGATCGACTTCGTACAACCCAATCTAGATAGAAGAGTTATGCATATCAGAAGGTTCGCAATGTTGCATTCTGGTTAGGGAGCGGGTCTTGCTCCGGGTTTCGCCCATGAAGGGTGTTCTGAGGTTTGGGAAGAAGGGAAAGTTGAGCCCTAGGTATGTCAGACCTTTTTAGATTATTGAGAGGATTGGAGAGGTGTCCTACAAGCTTGCACTGCCACCTAGTCTAGCTGCAATTCATCCGGTATTATGTGTTTCTATGCTCCGGAAGTATTAGGTGATCCATCTCATGTGTTGGATTTCAGCTCAGTCCAGTTGGACAAGGATTTGTCATATGTTGAGGAGCCGGTGGCCATTTTGGACAGGGAGGTCCGAAAGTTGAGGTCGAAGAACATTGCTTCGATGAAAGTTCAGTGGAGGGGTCAACCAGTCGATGAGGCGACTTGGGAGACCGAGCATGATATGCGTAACCGCTATCCTCATCTTTTCACCACTTCAGGTATGTCTCTATATTCGTTCGAGGACGAACGTTTGTTTTAAGAGGGGGAGGATGTAACGACTCGGCCGGTTGTTTTGAGTATTTTAGCCCCGACCCCCTATTTATTGCTTTCTCTATGTTATATTGTGGTTACATGACTTGTCGGGGTGTTCGGTTTTGGTTTTGGGTGAGTTCCAGAGTGAAATGAGACACATAGTCCCCAACTTAGAGGTTCAAGTTGTAGGAGTTGACCGTAGTTTGAATTGTGTGAAGATGACTCCCGAATGGAGTTTTGATGGTTCCACTAGCTCCGTATGGTGATTTTGGTCTTAGTAGCGTGTCCGGATGTTGATTTGGAAGTCCGTAGGTCGTTTCAGCATGAATTGGAGAAAGTTGGAAAATGGAAGATTTTGGAAAGTTTGACGGGGAGTTGAGTTTATTGATATCAGGGTCGGATCCCGATTCCGGAAGTTGGAATAGGTCCGTAATATCAATTATGACTTGTGTGTAAAATTTGAAGTCAATCGGTGTTGTTTTGGTATGAATAGGCATTAGTTTCGGAATTCGAAGTTCATTGTTGCATAGGCTTGAATTTGGGTTGTGATTCGTAGAATCTATGTTCTTTAATGTGATTTTTGGCCTCGAGTAGGTCCATTATGTGTTTTGAACCTTGTTGGTATATTCGGACAGGGTCCCGGGGGCCCAGGGCGTCGTTTGGATCGAATTCGGACCAATTTTAGACTTAGCATCATTGCTGGAGTCCTAGTTCTGCTGGTGTCATCGCACCTACGGAGCGTTTGACTGCAGGTGTGGAATCGCGGGTATGGAAGGTGAAGCGCAGAAGTGAAAGGAAAGCCCAGGGCTAGGCTCCCAGGTACGGACACCTAGGTGTAGGTGCGCCTTCGCAAGCGCGGCCTTTTCCTCCGCAGAAGCAAAATTTGGAGGGGCTTTAAACTGGACCGCAAGTGCGGTCTCTTTCTCCGCAGAAGCAGGCTCGCAGGTGCGAGCCATGGTCCGTAGAAACGGAACTCCTTGACTTAAGTGGAATCCATACTTGCGATGGTTTTTCCGCAGGTGCAGTGTCGCAAAAGCGAGGATCACTGGGCAAAAAGGCCTTCTTCAAGGGTTAATTTTCATAATCCATTGTTTGGACTTAGAGAGCTCGGTGGGAGTTGATTTTTTGAGGGTTTTTCAGAGAGATCATTGGGGTAATGAATCCTAACTTGGTGTTGGTTAATTCACATGAATCTATTGTTAATTTCATCATTTAATTCGTGTTTTGGAGTTGGAAATTGAGGGAAAATGGTAGAAAATTCTTAGACTAAAGTTTTGAGTTTGAAAGGCGAATTGAGGTCGGATTTAAATAATTCTTGTATGGTTGGACTCGATATCGAATGGGTATTCGGATTTTATAAATTTGGTCGGGTTCCGAGACACGGACCCATGTTGACTTTTTGGGTCGACATTTAATTCTTTATAATGATCATAATTTTATTGTTTGAATTAGTTTCCTATAGTTATATTTATATAATGAAATTGTTTTGGCAAGATTCGAGCCGCTCAAATTGGATAATCGAGAGAAAGGCCTTCTAGTTGATTGATTTAGCGTGATTTTAGGTGAGTGACTTGCCTAACCTTGTGTAGGGGAATTACCCCTTATGATAGATGTTGTTTGTGATAATTGTGATATGTGAAAGTCGTGTACGCAAGGTGACAAGTGTGTACACGGGCTAAATGTGGAAAATTCTGGTTTTAGCTATGTAGATCCTTCAATGCCTTAATTGTGTTGCCTTAACATGTTATAGTCATCATTTTTAGTCCAATTTCACATGTCTACTTGTCTTATATCTTACTTGCTAATTGCTCTACATGTCTAGTTGATGTTCTTGTTTCCTTTATCCCGTATTCATTATTTAACTGTTGATTTTTTTACTTGAAATTGCTATACTTGGAATATATTATTGTTGAAATTGGTATTGAGTTGCAAAGGTCGTGATTCCTATTGAGGCAAAGTGTTAAGTGGTGGAATATCATTCTATCAAGTTATTATGCCGGTTGTTATCGTTAAGACTTTGTGTACATTCTATTTGAGCCGTGGGCTCCTTGTGAAATTCTGTTATTGCCTGATTTCTCTTGCAAGTTGTAATATTGGGCACTTGAGGTGCAATTTGTGATACGATGTGATAATGATACGCATGAGGTGGTATAAGGTCGAGGGGTTGAAACGCATGCGGCGAGATAAGGTGGGCTTGATACGTGTGGCTAGTAGGGGAACTACTAGAAGCCATGCGGTGTGATAAGGTGGCTTAAAATGCGGGATGCCATTTCTGGAATAATGATTTTCAAAACTAAATGTAAAGGCTCCCGCGGTGATATAAGGAAAGACTGTGAGTTACTTTTGTGATTTGGGACTACGAGGCGATACCTCGGTAGTGGCCCTTGTTGATCTTTGTCTATTTGTTGTATTTGTCTTGGTTGTTTGTTTCCTTAACATGTCAATCTTTGTTTCTTTCTGTGTTGTATTATCTGCCTTGATTCTGTGTAGTAACTTGTTGTAAATTCCTTATTTGATTCATTTCCATTGTCATTACCATTGTATTGTTATATCCTTCGTCCTATTTCTTATTACTTCCAGTAGGGCCTTGACTTGACCTCGTCATTACTCTACCGAGGTTAGGCTTGGGACTTACTGGGAACCATTGTGGTGTACCCATGCTACGCTTCTGTACATCTTTTTTGTGCAGATCCAGGTACTTCCTATCAGTGCCAACACTACTGAGCTATGTTTGCATTTGGAGGCTTCAAGGTACACTTGCCAGCATCCGGAAGCCTCAAAGTCCCCTTCTATCTCTTTTATGTTTTTCCTTCTTTACTAGACATAGTTGTATAGGAATGATTTTGGTATTGTCATAGAGCTTGTGACTTGTATTACGCGGGTTTTGGGCTATTGTATATACATTGAGATGCAGAGATTTCCTTTTTATACATGTTGTTGAGTTTGGAGATTTTCAATTATTGTTTCATTTACTTCCGCATGTTTGTTAGGCTTACCTAGTCTTAGAGACTAGGTGCAGTCATGGCATCACTACGGAGGGAAATTTGGGCTCGTGACAATACGTCATCAATGAAGGACAAATGAGTCAACATATAGCCTGAACATCCGGTTCATCAAATCCATAAATGTCATCGGGCGTTGGTCAAGCTAAAGGACATCACTAGAAACTCATAGTGGCCATATCTAGTCCAGAAATCCATCTTTGGAACATCCGAATCACAAATTTTTAGCAGATGATACCCAGATCTCAAGTCGATCTTAGAGAACATTGTGGCACCTTGCAACTGGCCAAACAAATCATCAATACGCGACAATGGGTACTTGTTCTTAATGGTAACTTTATTAAACTGGCGGTAATCAATGCACATCCGCATAGTCCCATCCTTCTTTTTCACAAACAACACAGGCGCACCCCAAGTCAACACACTCGGCCTGACGAACCCTTTCGCTAGCAACTCCTCAAGCTGTTCTCTCAACTCCTTCAACTCTTTCGGAGCCATGCGGTATGGTGGAATAGAGATATACTAGGTACCTGGCGCCAAATCAATGCAAAATTCGATATCACGATCTGATGGCATGCCCAGTACATCAGAAGGAAGCACATTGGAGAAGTCCCGCACCATGGGCACTGAATCAATCGTGGGAGTATTTGCAGCAGTATCCCGAACATAAGCTAGATATGTCGAACAACCCTTCTCGACCATGTGTCGAGCCTTCAAGAAAGAAATAACCTGGCTGGATGTACTGATATATGAACCTCTCCACTCCAATCTACGCAACTCTAGCATCGCCAAGGTAACAACTTGGCATGGCAATCAAGAACGGCATGGTATAGAGACAACCAGTCCATGCCCAGGATGACCTCAAAGTCGGTCATGTCGAGCAATAGAAGATCCGCTCTGGTCCCATAACCATAGAAAGTCATAATATAGGACCGATAAATCCAATCCACCATAACATAATTGTCCACTGACGTGGACACATATATAAGAGCACCCAAGTACTCATGAGAAACACCCAGAAAATGAGCAAATGGAGATGAAACGTATTAATACATAGACCCTGGATCAAATAGTACTGAAGCATCCTAACTGCAGACAAAAATAATACATGTGATCACGACGCCTGAGGCTACTGCATCTGGTCTAGCTGGGAAGGCATAGAACCTAGCTGGAGCGCTGCCTGACTGGCCTCTACCTCTTGGGCGACCCCTATCCACCTGCCCTGCCCCAAAGCCTTGGGCAGAATCTCCTCACATGTCCAAGCTCCATGAACTCATAGCAACCTCTCGGTGAAGAAGATGACTGACCTAGAGTCTGACCCTGGGGCCCTGAATACCCACTTGAAGAACCCTAAATAGCCGATGGACAGTAGGAGTTCTCAGGAACGGTGCTTAAATAGGGCGCACTGAGCACCCCGAGGAGGCGGCGGTGCTGAATACGTGGGCCTGCTAGACTGGCCCCTCACAAACTGACCTCTACACCCAGACAGAGCACCACTGAACCCTCCAGAATATTGAGGCCACTTGTCCCTTGGTGCCTGCTCTCAACCTTGTTAATGAATACCCTCGATCCTCCGGGCTATCTCCACAACCTGCTCGTAAGGAGTCCCCATCTCAATCTCTCGGGCCATAGTGGCCTGGATACCATAGTGCAAGTCCGCAATAAACCTTCGCACTCTCTTTGCATCGGTGGGGAGTATCATAAGTGCATGGCGAGATAACTCAGAGAATCTCACCTCATAATCGGTCACAGATATTTGACCCTACTGGAGCCGCTCGAAGTGACCCCGTAACTCTTCCCTCTAAGAGGGTGGGATATATCTCTCCAGAAAGAGACGTGTGAACTGGTCCCAAGTAAAGGGAAGAGAACCTGCTGGTCTGGTGGGGAGATAGGAATGCCACCCTGTGGGACTCCAATACTCTCATGTTGTGCAGTCTGTCCCTGCAATGATAAATAAAGTCATAGGGATCCTCATGTCGTTCACAGCTAAAGGCAAGAGGATGTAGCCCGGTCCATCTATTTAATTGCTTTTGCGGCTCGCTGGTCGCTGCCGGTTTGGGCTCATGTATAGCCTCTGCAACTGGCTGAGCCCCGCTCACAGGTAGTGCACCCAGGGTCTGATTTACGGCAACACCATGTCCTGGAGCCTGAGCAGTAGGGGTCTGTGATCCCCCTCCTGCCTAAGATGTGGCTAGGTCCACTGGAAATAAACCAGCCTGCGTCATAGAGTCCATGAACTGCAGCATACGGCCCATGACCTCCTGAAATCCCGGTACGGGCTCCAGGGCCGGCTCAGCTACAGGTACCTCGCCTTGCTCCTCAATAACAGGATCCTCCACTGGAACCACTTGTGGAACAACAGGAGCAACTCTAGGATGCCATCGTCCTCTGGCAGGAGGAGGAGCCCTCCCTTGGCCTCTAGCAACAGGGGGAGAAGCACAACATCACTTGCACGATAGGAGATGAAGAAAGAGAAGTTTTCTAACACCCTATAGACTCTCAAAGATAAATATGGACGTCTCTGCACTGATCCGCAAGACTCTATTAGGCCCACTCATGACTTGTGAGACCTATGTGAACCTAGAGTTCTAATACCAAGCTGTCACGACCCAATTCCCACAATAGGCCGTGATGGCGCCCAACGTTGCTGCTAGGCAAGCCAACAGTGAACTATTAATGTAATTGTTTATTTGATATTTAATGTCATTGATTTTATTTAATAAGAGAACGATTGATTGGTGAATGTAGTAATGTAAAGCATAAAATAAACAAAAGGGTGAAGTAGTGAATTTAATAATCAAAACCATAAAATATCTACTAGAATCTCCCAACATCCAGTGTCACAAGTGCGTGAGCAAACTAGTAGAATATACAAAACCTCCTATACTATAGTCTGGAGTAAGATAGAAAGAAAAATAAAAGCAACAAGAAGAGACTGCGGGCGCTGTAGAACGGGCATAAAGAACAGCTCACCACTAAGTCGTCGGGAAGCGGGGGTACGTGCCTGTATGGTCGCCAGATGCACCTGCCTCAGATCCTCCATGATTAGTGCAGAAGTATAGCATGAGTGTTGCACCCTATTTTGCACTAGTCAAGACAGGATTCAACTTGTGGTTTCTCTGTTGTTGATGAAAGAGACTCGCCACCTAATATTTAAAGTTATATTGGGGTACCTATTTAATTACTAAGTTATGCTCATCATAGGCCTGCGAACCGGTGAGACCATGGGTAAGGGGTTTTGTCCTTCTAAGAGAAAGGTGTTTGGTACCCCTTAAAATCTACCTGAGATAGCTCCATAGGACTTAGACTAATTTTTAAGAAATCGGTTATTTACACTATGCTTGATTATTACTAAGACAGGGCTCATTATATACTAAAGGGAATGTATATGTGTAAGACTTAAGAAAGGTGTAGGATTCTAAAAGAGTTATTGAAAGTTTAGGAGAGTTTGAAAGTGGTCTGTATTTCAAAGATTGTAATTATTAAGTCATAAAATTAAGTATTTTGCAAGATAGATGCTAGAGTAATTTTAAGAGTTGTTTGTAAGAAAATGACTTTAAATGTACCTTGGTTTTAAAAATTCTGAAGAAGCGAGTCTTTAAAAATTCATTTGAGATGGCAGTACCTTATTGCTTTTATGAGAAAATTGATTTCATTCCATGTTAGTAAAATCTATGCGATACTTTTCTGATTTTCTTTTGAAAACGGGCTGCTATTTTTGATTAAAGGCATGAACTTCACAATTTTTAAGGAAGGTGAGTATACAAGATAAGCAAATTATGATTAACAGGAGGCGAAGATTAATTACTAGCTATTTCCTTTTAAGTCCTATATTAGTTAAGGTTTGCCTATGTATCATGTAATACTAGAGCATGAAAGTAAAGTACATAATCTAATATATGAGTGTTAAATACATGAGAACAAAATATGATAAAACAACGAAGGCAGCAAGCGAAAAATAACAAAGGCAATAAACTAAGCTATGGAAATAATGAATAATAACGAAAGAAGTAGGGAGAGAGGACTGGACTCTGATGATTGGACCTCAATAAGGTAGGCCCAGCGATTTGAGAGGTGCGGCAATAGAAAGACTGGACTCTTCAAAGATGCAGCAAAGCTGGCTGGGCCTGAGTTCCTTAGGAATTCAGCAGGCCCAAATATACACATATTTGAAACAAATAATAATCAATATTGTGGGAATTATACTAATGTGGTGGTTCTACTTAGCAAATAATTCAATTGAAAATTTTTTGTTGTCATTAAACATTAACCCCCAAAGAACTAAATGCGTCAATGAATTAAGGGTTAAGGAGGAAGCTCCACTCAAAGTCGATGCTCCATTTGGATCCCCCGACACTTCAAAGTTCCCAAGGGACTCAAGACCCAGGGCAAGGCTTGTATAGGGGAGGGTAGCCTAACCTAGAGTCTAACTCCACTCACAAATACCCTTAAACACTAACAACATATTTTCCTTACAGGTTTAAATGCCAATGAGGCCCTTCCAATGTAAATTAAATGCTATAGCATTACCTACCACAAAATATATACTTTCCCTCCTAACATAAGAACATATAGTCTATACTGAATTACCAAACAAACATATACCACATGAATTCTAGTGATCTGATTCTGAAACACATACAGATGAGCATCATAAGCATATTACAAAGGTCTAATTTTAGGGAAGAATAATATTCCAAGAAAGGTAAAGCTATACAGCAGCAACTCAGCAAATGCAGAGGTTTCTTATGTATGGCAAACCTAGTGGGAACTGACTGACTTTGCTTTTAGCACATACATAGGTTAGTACTACTATATTAACACTTTTAAAGAGAATCAGCAATGAAAACTCAAGCAACACAGTCATGACTAATCATTTATAGAGGTTGTCAAAGACATCCTAGACGTGATCAACCCTTTCAATAGGTATGCTATTTACATACTACAACATGGAATCCCTAAGGATTTCTGTAGAATCATGCTTCTAACAAATCATCAAGTTCAGATAACATCAGTAAGGATCCTTATGAGACTTTAGGGATTAGACTTGGTCTTAAAGTTATCAAGAGAGCACGTATTAGGGCAGTTCTGGACATGATGTATAATCGGGAACTAAACAAGAGCATGCAGTATTCAGTCAGATACTTAAACACTTCAAATGCAGTAATAATTATTATGCAAACAAGGGAAACTTTACACATTTTTGTAGGATTAGTTGAAGCAAAAGGTTACAAATAAGGGAAAGATACTACATCAGGATAGGTTTAACTCAAAACTTAATTCTAAGTTAGTACATGGGTATAAAGATGATCATGCTTCCCTTTTTACAAGTTATTACTTAACTAGGGAAGATTAACTAGGTCCTTTTAAGAGATCAAATGCATGCCAGCTTTTCAAAGATGCATGATGACCCTAAAAATAAGAGATAAGAGATGTGATACTAAATGAGCATGCTGCTGAGGGTATTGACTAATCAAGAAAACAGTTAAGTTCAGTCTAACCAATTATCAGTCTTTATAACAAAGAGAAAGAAATAGGGTCATGATCACATTATGAGGAAAGATAAGTTACCTTTAGCAGAAGTGTACACTGGGATTACTGGGAGAAGAAATGAGAGGTTTAGTTCAAACAAGATTAAATTAACAAAAGCAACAAGCAACTAAACAAAAGTGAAATACCATAGTAGCAACTCAAAAACAGTCTAACAGACATAAGCAGTGAAGATGGCGTATAAACACTTAGAGTTCCTGCTCAAGGTTTAAAAGATATAAAGTTAACACCTTCAGATTCATTCAAACATAGTTATCAGAATATAAGTTCAACTTCAAAAACTCACAAGCCACAAAGGTGCAACAGGAAAGGATAAAGGTTACTACATGCCAATAAGAGCTATGAGGTTCATGTGAACATGAGCATATAATAACTTAAACATGTAGACTGTTCAAAACTCAGGAAATAAGATCAGCAAGAATCAATTATATAGTTTAATCAATCATCATTTAAAGATTCATAGCAAGACAACTAATCACAAGTAGCCATTAAACTAATAGAGCACAAGTATCAATATATTAAACACCATAAAACACTGTAATATTCAGAACCTAACCTAGCATGCTTGTAGTATTCAAATAAAACGAACAAAAGAGAAGAATGAGAGATGTGCTAACCTTTTTGAGAGCAGCAGATCAAATGAGAGCCCTTTTCAGTTGCTTAAGATCCCAGGAACCTCAAATTTAGACCAACGATGGTACTCAGCAAAAGAAAGGAAAAATAGTAAGAAACCTAAAGGCTTGGAATCCTAAATTTCTCTATGTTTTTGTTTGTGTTACTTTTCAGTGTTAGGTGATTGGTTCGCGATTTTCGTTGTGTTTTTGGTGAGCACATTGAAGGTTCTATTTTTAGTGCCATTAAGGCTCTAGGGTTTCAACAGATTGATGATGATAGCAAGATTCAGTGAAATTGAAAGAGAACAAAGGGAAAATCGTTTGAGGTTTTACCTGATAAGAGAGAAGCTAATCGATGAGGTGCGAAGGAGAGCTGGTCAGAACCCTAAAACCCAGAGATCATTGAATTTGACCTCTGGGTGTTGAATATCAACATTGAGGCAAGTTAATGTCCTAGACTCGCCTTTGATTTGAAAAGACAGAGGAGGTCCGGCTAGTCGAAATTTCACCATTTGGTATGACCTCTTCAAATAGGGCTTTTAAAATCGAATGGCAAAATGATGAGCTTTGTAGTGCAGAGACAGAATGGAAAACCATGCATGCCATAATTTTAAAAGCCAAGGTTGATTTGAAGTTTCATCTCCGAGTTAGGGTTTTCGGATTTGGGGCTCTAAATTTTAAAAGCGAAATGAGTAAGGATTCAGTGAGAATCTTGGGTAATGAAGGCAGAAGGAATGTTTTCTCGGCGATTTTAGACCTTGCAGGAATTGTGCAAGGCTATCTTGATTGAATAGGGTGATGGGAGTTGAGAGAATAGAGAAAAAAGGGAAAAGAGGTGATCAGGTCTTTAAGTGAAATGATTAGGATTTTCAGGAAGTTTGGTTGGTCTCTGGGTTAAGAATGAGAGATAAAACCTGGGCCGTTGGATCATTAGATTAACGGCCATGATAAATCAGGGATTAAAGATTTTTGGGGCGGAATTTTGGTGTCCGTTGGATTCCTATAATCCAACGGTTAGGATTAAATGGTCTAAGTGTTTAGTAATTAAAGATAAAATGGAGTGAAAATCGCGGGCCATTGATCAAAAAATGAATGGCCCAGATTACTTTGTGTTTGTTCTGTTAGTGAGAGAGGCGAGTGACATGGCGCGCTTTCATTGGCTAAGAGAGGGTGTCACGGATCACCAAGGTGGAAAATGAGATGGGTGTTTGGACTGGGTCAGGTCCGATTTGGGCCTTGTATTTGGGCTAAAAATCATATAAATGGTAGCCATTTTGTAATTAGTTAGGGAATTGCAATTGTAGCCTTTTGGTTTTTATCTCTTTTGAAATTAATTTAAATAACTTAATTATTTTCAATAAAATATAGTAAAAATTATAATTGTTAAATATTACTAATTACTGTAATTAAGTGATTATTTGTAAAAGTACTTCACTGGGAGATTAATTTTGAATTGTTGAAATAGTAAACTAATTAACTATTTTAAGAAGTAATTCATTGAATTAAATATAGAAATTACGCATAGAAATTATTTTAATAATTCTAAAATAGTAAATATATTTGTAATTACATAATACCATATGATTAATTTTGAAACTAACACTGAATTAGTTTGTAAAAATAGGTATTTATTGATAGAAAATATTTTTAAAACATTCATCGTAAATTATTCAGTATAAATAAATTAACTTTAAAAGGGAGGGTCAAACTTGGCCGTCAATAGTTGCCCCTCTTTGACCCGAGACTATGAAAGAGTTTTGGGGCACAGAAATTGAACCAAATTCAATTTTTTCCCGACTTTAGGCAGGTATTATAGGAGATGGGAATGGTGAATTTCAAAATTGAATTTGAAGAAAAATCTAGAAAGATTGGGAGTATTGGGCCGAACTCTGGCTTTGAATTGCTTAGTACCTCAGGCTAACGAGGCCTCACGTAGTTCTGGAGTAGGGACTTTGGGGAAGTGGTACTCACAGGAATTACCCCAGTATCGTATTGCGACGATACGGCGTGACGAAAGATTGGTCACTCATGGAAGCTTGAATTTTTTGCGGCCTAAGCTGAATTATTCGAAATTTGAGCTTGCTGATCGTTTTGAGCTAGAATCTTAGGCCCGCTACTAGGTTAGCTGTCCCCATAGCATTGTAGTTCAGTCTGCTGCTAAGAAAATATTCTTCGCGAATGCGACAAGAGCCTCGCGATCGTGAAGGCTATCCTCTTCTACCTTTCGCGAACGCGAAGAGTACTAGACTGACCCCTCCCCAGCTGGCTTTCCACTACGCGATCGTGACCCATTATATGTGAATGCGAAGGCCAGTGTTCCTAGTACATCGCAATCTTTTCCTCCCTCTACCGAACGCGTAGAACAAAAGTCCCCAGCCCAATTCCTTCATCGCGAACGCGAGTCTTTCACCGCGTTCGGGAAGAAGGAAACCAGCAGCAGATTTTTCTGCAATTTTGACTCAACTTCGAGTGGTCGAAACGCACCCGAGCCACCCAGGACCTCGTCCGAATGCACCAACAAGTCCGTAATATGATACGGACCTGCTCGAAACCTCGAATCATATAAAACAACATCGAAACTATGAATCGCGCCCCAAAACCAAATAAATTAACTTATGAACTTCAAACTTCTTCAACTAGCTCCGAACGCGTCGAATCATACTTAGACAACTCGGAATGACACCAAATTTTGCGTGCAAATAAAAAATCACCATACGAAACTATTCTCATGCTCGAAATCTCAAACGGTCCTCGATAACACCAAAGTCTACTCCAAACCAAATTTAAAGAACTTGAAAACATTCATTGCGCCAACTTTCAACATTAAGTACGAATATGCTCTTGGATCATCCGAAACCCGATCCGAACACACGGCTAGGTCCAAAATCATCATAAGAACCTATTGGAACCGTCAAATCCCAGTTTCGGGTTCATTTACTAAAAGTGCTAACTCAAGTTAAACTTGGCCATCTTAGGCCACTATTAAGGAACCAAGTGTTCCGATTTCAAACGGAACCCTTCCAAGCCTAAGTCAACCATCCCCGCAAGTCATAAAATAGTAAAGGCATATACGAAAATCTTAATTAGGAGAATAGAAATCTAGAAAGAAAAATGATTGGTCGGACTGTTACAGTTAGTACACCCATCAATATCTTTGTTCAAAACATAGAAGTCCTTATATAGGTACATATGGAGAAACACTACAATAAATTATCATAAACTTATACATTAATCATTTGGGATATGGATATGGAAGGCATGAGTGTTATAGAGATTATTAAAAGTATAAGTTATGAAAGTAAAGAGGTGTGAGTTATGAAGATAGAATTTTAATATGAGATAAAAGAAAAAATGATTGAAAACTCAAAAAAGGAGAAAAAAGATAAATATATTTCTTGTCTTAAGAGAGGTGCCATCTCTCTTTCCTATTGTTCTCTTTACACACACACACACACACACTACATTAGAAATTTATTTACCCTCACTGTTTAGGTTTTAACTTAATTACACATAAGAGAGAGAGGGTCTGGAGAATAGAGAGAGAAACAGCGACGATGCAGTCGAAGATTCAACTACCAACAATGGCGTCGCCAGCCGATGAAATTCCGGCTGGCCGACAACCTCCAACCGCTCCACTCGCTCCAATCACTATTTCACCCACACCCCAACCTTTAGATTACTCCCAAATCCTAAAACCATCTACTCTAAACAACACAGCAGAGACGAACCCTAGCAGAAGAATCGAACCAATCCCTTTTAAGAAGGCAACGTTTATGCATGGACAACCTATAGTCAAGTACACGAAAGCAGAGGTGTCACGCATGAACATCATCGAAGGTCTACAGTATGCGGTTTTGGGCAAATTCTCTTATGGATGGCCGGACATTCAGGAATTGAGAAGAATCATCCCAATCCAGTGTCGAATCAGGGGTGAATGCAACATTGGCTTCTTCAGAGACAAGCATGTCCTTATCAGATTATCTCTATGGGAGGATTTCATCAAAATCACCTCAAAAAGCATATACTACCTCAAAGACAAAGATGGGTATGAATATCAGATGAGGCAATTAATTTAAGATGCAAAATTCAAACTTGGAGAAGAAACATCAATGGCAATGGCGTGGATTTCCTTCCCACACTTATTACCTACATACTTCGTAAAGGAATGTCTCTTCTCGCTAGCCTCTGCCGTTGGTAAGCCTCTCTACCTCGATTTAGCTACCATAAATAAGACGAGGCCTAGTTGTGCTAGAGTAAAGGTATTGGTGGACTTATTAGCAGAATTACCCAAAAAAGTCAGACTAGACATTGAAAATGAGGCAACAGGGAAGGTCAGAACAGAATGGGTTAAAATACAGTACGACTACATCCCCAAATACTGTAGGGAATGTAAGTTACAAGGACACGATATGATAGAATGCTGGAATCTGCACCCGGAAATCGATAACATGGGCAAGGCAGATCAACAAAGGGCTGCAGAGAAGAGGAGAACAAAAGGCAAAGCAGAAGAAGCAAAACAGCAACTAAGGCAGGAAACAGCAGCATTGCTGATATTGTCAAGTGGCAAGATAGTAGGAAATGCTGGCCCTCAATAGAAGGAGGTCAAAGATAATCGAATGCAAAATAAAGCAATCTCCACACCTGGGAAGCAAAAAACAACAGCCAATAAGGACACTCAACAGATTCAAGTAACTAACAAGTTTGATGCACTTAATCAAGACATTGCCAGAAATGAGGAAATTACTATAGAAGATCAGTATGCAATAAATACCTCAGAAGCATCTCCTTCAGCATTGACAGTTGCAGGGGATCAAGTACCAGGAAACTCAACAATGAATCTCAGCTCAAGCAAACATATTAATGCTGAGGACACCAGTAGCAAAGTTAAGCCACTGAACTGGACAGATGAATTGGAAAGTCAAGCAGGAAACATATCAGCCTTGATACCAGGCACAACATTAACAAATGAGAAGTCAACAAGCTCCCACAGCAATCACTCACAAAGCAAACATACCAATTCTGAGGATACCCAGCAAAGTTAAGGCACTGAGCTTAACAGATGAATTGGAAGGTCAAGCAGTCCAACATTGGCAAATGCTATGGCAACAAACTCCCACAGCAATCACTCACAAAAGAACCCCAGCAGCAATTCACAAAAAAACACCAAAATAGGCAACAAGCTGACTTGTGAACTCATCAGCAGCAAAGGCAATCAAATTACTCTATCAAAGGAAACAGTTGCTCAACCATCAAATCAAATAGACTTGATTGCAGAAACAGCCCAGCCATCAACAGCCTTAGCAAAGACAATCACAAAAACAACCAAAGGAAACAGCAGCCAGTTAGAAAATACAACACAACCAATAACAAATAAAGCAGCAACTGATGCAGCAACAGCAAACATTAACAGCACAAAAGAAAGGAAAAAGGAATCCACCTCACAATGGATTCTGAAAAGTTTCTACACTAATGTTACTAAACCTGCAGGAGAGAAGTCCACAGAATCAGAAATAGAAAGACAAACTGAACAAACTTCAAGGAAATTATGGGCAGATCAATCGGAAGAAGGTTCAGAAGAAGGTGAAATACCTGAAGGATTACAAAGTGAGGATGAAGGCATTGCTGGAACTTTTGAAGAAGAACTCCAGAACAACAAGCTATTGTCTTTGTGGACAAATGCAAGCAAAGAGCAAGCAGCTCTCAAAATAAAACAAGGAATAAACATAACAGCAACTGAAAGACCAGCAGATCATGATCTAATTACCAACAAAGGCATAATAAGAGATCACTTGCAAGCAATCATCAGGCCAAAGAACTTGTCAATTGTAGCAGCAGCCAGAAATGTAGAAAAGGAAAATCACCATACTGACAAGGACATGGATGAAGAAGACATTACCCAGAATCTCAGCAACATAATCAGGCAGGGAGATCTCTCACCAACCCAAATCAACAAAATGAAATCAAATATGTACACTCAGAAGAAGCAAAGCAAGGACAATAACAGCTCTTCAAAAGCTCAATCAAGAAGAGCTATAACTTTTCCCAACAAAGCTCAATGAATACTATCATATGGAATATCAGATCAGTCAACACAATGCAAGCCTTTGAAAGACTGATCACACTTCACAACAAACATCACTTTGAATTCATTGGCATTATGGAGCCAATGCAGCAACTAAGGAGAATGGAGCAGTATAGAAGAAGAATTGGTCTGGCACAGGCTATAGCTAATGTCTCCAATAAAATTTGTGTCACGACCCAAAATCCCAAACCGGTCGTGATGGCGCCTCTCATGAAGACAAGGCCAGTCAATTCAACTACACTACATTTAAACAGCAAAACAATACGAAAATGATATAAATATGGTTTAATAACCGAAATTTGCGGAAAAATGTAGTGAACCTTCCCGATTACAGCCCGAATCGGGGTGTCACAAAGTCATGAGTCACTAATGCAATCCTAATAATAGTATAACTATTACAGTATCTTTGGTACAACTGTTTGAAGAAAGTGGAAACAACAAAATAAAAGAGATACGGGGCTGCGGACGCCAACAGCTACCTCGTAACCTCCGAATCACCGCCCTGGCAGTAGTAGTCAATGCCTCAGAGCGGAACCGTTAACGCCTGAATCTGCACACATGGTGCAGGGAGTAATGTGAGTACTTCCAACTCAGTGAGTAATACACATAAATAATGACTGAAAGTAAGAAAACACATAATGCACAAGGCAATCCATAATGAAGTAATGAACATCAGTGAAATAGTAAACCAGTGTAAATTCAAGTAGAAACTCCTTTCAACAGGTAAAACATGTGCATCCTTCAAGTAAATAACGTGAAGTAAAAGAAAGCACTTTAAAAATTCCCCTCGGGCTCAGAGTCATCTAAAAACACGCCCCTCGAGCAATATTATTTAAAATAGTAAAATCTTTCAAACTCCGGTTACCAGTTGTCATTGTTACCAACTGTAACCTACAGTTGTCATTGTTACCAACTGTATTATTTCTGGTTACCGGTTGTCATTGTTACCAACCGTAACCTACAGTTGTCATTGTTACCAACTGTATCATCTACCCATCCCCGGCTATCAGTTGTCATTGTTACCAACTGTAACCTACAGTTGTCATTGTTACCAACTGCAATTATCATAATGGGTACCCTGCGCTCACTGTGGGTGGTTCAGACTCCGGGAGGGGCTTCTTATGGCCCAAGCGCTATATCATATCTCATGGCGGCGTGCCACCCGATCCATTTCAAAATCATTATAAAACGTCATTTAGTTTTCAAAACTGAGTTCAAATAATGATTCAAATCATTAACAAATACCCCCGAAGGGTTTACATAACCGGCGTGAAGCCCAAATATGATTTCAGTAAACAGTGATAAATTACCCCTGAAGGGTTCACATAACCGGCACGAAGCCCAAATATGGCTGGAAGCCAAATCTTTATATTATCAAATCAGTTCCAATCAAATAGGTAGTAAAAATCATCAATCGGGACGGACCAAGTCACAATCCCCAGTAGTAAACGACCCCACGCTCATCATCGAGCATGTGCCTTACTTCAATATAGCACTACGATGTGCAATCCGGGGTTTCAAACCCTCAGAGCATCATTTACAAACATTACTCACCTCAAACCGGCTAAATCCTTAGCCCGCGACGCCTTTGCCCTTTGAATTGGCCTCCACGTGCGTCGAATCTATTCAAATTCAAAATAATTACATCACATTATACTATGGGGACAAAGCCCAAGCGAAAATAATAACAATTATTAGAAAATCCCAAAATTAGCAAAACCCGAGCCCCGGGCCCACTTCTCAAAATTCAGAGATTATCACTCCAACGGGTTCCTTATCTCCTCACGAGTTCAACCATATAAAATTTGTCGAATTCCGACACCGGATCGACCTCTAACCCTCACACCTAAGCCTTAGGGTTTTCCACAATTTTTCCAACTTAAATCACCAATTAATTTCTAAAAATAGTGATAAACTGAGGTAATTCCTCCAAAATTGAGTTAGGAATACTTGCCCCGATGTTTCTCTTGGAAACCCTCCAAGAATTGCTTCAAAACTTGTTTCAATCCAAGTTCTATGGCCCCAAGTATGTTTAAGATGACAAAAACTCTTCCTTTAAGAATTTGTCCATGAAAATTTTGTGGTGATTCTATGGTGTTTGGAGGTGTTCCTCTTCGTGGGTAACGAATATATAACAAGATGGGCATTGGGTTCTACTTAAAGGTATCAAAAATCGGGTTAAAACACCCTTGTCAGGTCGAAAATGTGATCCTCTATGCCAAAAATGAGGTCCGCGTTTCACCTTTGCGGTTTGCATTTTTGGTCGCAATTCTCGCCCCAAGTTCTGTCTCAGTTTGCGATATTCTGTGTCAAAATGCGGTCAAAATGCGGCCAAAATGCGGTCAGATCTGCGATCGCAGATCTGACATTTCTGCAGATTTTTTTCTCGACGCGAAAATAGGCATAACTTTCTCATACGATGTTCGAATTGGACGATTCTTTTTGCTATGGATCCGAAATATTGATACGGATCTAATACTTCAATCAAAACTGAATTTGGAGTTCATTTTCATAATATGATACTACTTATTCTTAAAGATACGACATCGACCCATTCTAGAAATGCCAAAGTTAAGCTCCATCAACCATCCAAAATCCGTTCGGGGCCCTCAGGACCTCAACCAAACATGCCAACATGTCCCATAACATTATTCAAACTTGTTCTAACCTTCAGAATGTTCAAATCAACATCATAACATCAAATTCGCATCGGATTCAAGCCTAAGGATCTCAAAATCTTCTAAATCGCTCTTTTGATCTAAACCCGACCAAACCACGTCCGAATGACCTGAAATTTTGCACACAAGTCATAAATCACACATCGAAGCTACAGCAACTTTCGAAATTCCATTCCGACCCTCGGATCAAAATCTCGCTTATCAACCGGAAATCGCCAAAATTCTAACTTTACCAATTCAAGCCTAATTCTACACGGAACCTCCAAAACTAATTCCGATCACACTCCTAAGTCATAAATCATCTCTCGAAACTAACCGAATCATCAGAATTCACATCCGAGCCTTCTAACTCACAAGTCAACATACAGTTGACTTTTACAACTTAAGCCTCCTTGAAAGAGACTAAGTGTCTCATTTCTTACCGATTTCACTCCGAATGTAACTTACTCAATTAAATTATCTAAAACACTTATAACAAGGCATAATGATACAGATATTAGGGAAGACGGAGCAGTAACCCATGAGACGATTTACCGGGTCGT